>VZUA01028703.1:0-19194 GCA_013401035.1 Horornis vulcanius
CGCGGGCCCTGCCCGACCCCCGCGGCCCCGCCGCGCCAGAGCGGGCGCCGCCCGCGCCCCGCCATGTCGTGCGTGCATTACAAGTTCTCCTCCAAGCTCAACTATGACACGGTCACCTTCGACGGGCTGCACATCTCCCTGAGCGACCTCAAGCGCCAGATCATGGGCCGGGAGAAGCTGAAGGCGGCCGACTGCGACCTGCAGATCACCAACGCGCAGACCAAAGAAGGTGCGTGGGGTTCGGGGGCAGCGGTGCTGCGCTGGTGGAGCGTGGCTGCTGTGGGCTCAGAGCTGTTCCTTTGTAGCTGCTGCTGCTCTCACGGCATCGTCCGAGCGGTTCTACGTGCGGAGCACGGGTTCCTGTGCGACGGTGCTACAAAAGTTTTGGAGTTGTAGGTAAAATTGGGGGGGTGGGGGGAGGATGTCTTACCATAACAAATCTGCCAGCTTTCTTTGAAATCTGGCAGAGTAATGTGAAGGTGATTGGAATATAGCACATGGCTAATTTGAGTGGGAAAAAAAGTCTGTTTGATGACTGAACTTCGTTTCATTGAGAGCAAGTGCCCATTGCAGTAATTGCTTAGAAGCAAGAATTTGTATCGAGTATATCAGTGAGTTACAATTTCTGCAGACCTTTAAAACCTCTTAAACAATCAGCGTTCTGTGTAGCAAAATTACTCTTGAGAATTCCTGGTTAATGTAAGTTTTCCAAACAAAAGACACCGTAATTTGGGTACTACTGAGCATCATTTCATCATTCTTGTCTAATTATTTTTTTTCTCCCTGGCACTTAGTGTTTGCTGTGTCAGGGCAGTCTGGAAGTTTTATGGCAGAACATTTACAGTGAATATATGTAAGAAATGTTCTTTGGGAGGTCATAAATGCTCTTAAATCTAATAAATAGTGCTTGATTCTGCGGTGTGAATATGGGCTTGTGTTACTACAATGCTTCTATTTGGTAATTGCCATTCTGATAAGTTTGAATGTGATTAAAGACTTCCGAGTGTGACTTTTCAGAAATAAAAAGATTTGTATTTTCATTCCTGCAACGTTAAACCTTTTTATTTATTCCCCCTGTGGTTCTATGTCTCAATAGTTCTTTTCTTTAAAATGTGCAGTGGTGGTTTTTTTTCTCTTTCAGTGTTATGTGTTGAAGTTTAAACAGAATGCTCTGTAACTTCAGCCCTGACCTTCAGAGGGGTTGGAGGTAAAGCATCTGTTTATCTACAGATATTTAAATTATTTGCAGGAGAGCACAGCATTAGGGGTGCAGGGGGTGCTGTTGTGTAGGTAGAGAGAGCTCAGAAGTCTTGGATGTTTTAACAGCATTGAATGAAGCTGTGGAGGGCTGTTGAGGGTTTGATTTGCGGTGAGGGCTGTGCTGAGGCGGTCCCGGCTGTGTCCGGGGCACTCTGGGCTCCCAGAAGCTGCGGCTGATGCCCCCCGGGCTGCCCGGGGCTGAGGGAGCAGAGCCTTGGCTGGCAGGGAGCTGGGCTGGAGCCCCCATGGCGACAGAACAACTGCTTTGAAATAGATCGAGCACACGGAGTTTGGTGTAGCAGGTGAACAGAAAGCAGAGAGAAAAAAGATGCTCGTAAATGTCACCTCATAAAGTATTACTGCAGCATCTGTGGGACAGGATGTAGCAGGGTGTTGCTTTATTTTCATATGTAACCAGGGTCCAGGGAAGGAAAAGTGCCTCGCTAGAAGCTGTAAAATGTGGTGTTGCCTCAAGATGAAGTTTAAAAAGCATTGTCCTGGGTCCTATGGGCAGGTTGTGTTGCACTTTAACCTCTGCAAAATGAGTATTAAATTATAAATATGTAACTATGTAAAATGTATATTTTTAAATTCTCTGTTAGTGACACAGATGCTTATTGAACCTTTCCTAAGGGTGTTTTCCATGTGAAAAGGCAAAAATATCTCTGGTTGGCAGAGCATAGCTAGAGAATGTATTTCCAAAGTTTATGTCTGTCAAATCTTTGTTTTATATGTATAAATGTGAACCTCAGTTTTTATTAATCAGCTGTAGATGCTTAAATTAACCTGCAGAAATTAAAATAACAGCTAGGCCAGGATATTCTAGCTAAGTGAGATGCTAGGAATTCTGACATGTGGACATAAATATTGGATTTTTATAACTTTGTCTATTCAAGAGTCCTGAGTAAATGTTAAAATGATATTTGGAAAGAACAAAGTGAGCCATGAGTGGAGATGTGCTGCATATTCCGATTGTTCCAAGATCCTGGAAGCTTTTACAGTTCTGGAGCTGCTACTTTTCCTAATGGAAAGCTAGTAATAGAACTCCTGATCTAGGCTAAAAGTACACAGGATTTTAAATATCAGTGGGGAAAAAAGGATCTGATGGATTGTGTAAGATTCTGGGAATGCAGAGTGAGTGGGTGAGACCTGTTTGATGTAGGGGGTTCCTCTTCCATGCTTGCTCTCAAGGCGTGTTCTCTAAAGCCTGCACTCAGGAGTGGTGCTTTTGAACTTGCCACTATTTCACTGGATCTGGATTTTTTAACCTGTCCTCTATAACAGGTGTTCCCAGAATGTTGTGGAAGAGCTGCAAGCTCCACAACTGAGGTTTTCTTGGGTGCTCTTTCCTGTGCTGTTTTCCAGAACACTTGGAAAATGTGCCATACTTACAGGGCAAAATAGAAAGAAAATAAGCCCAAAACTTTGCTCTGAACTGGTGTGGGATGGCTGAATGGTTTTAAGGCAGAATGGTGCTCAGGCACTTCAGTCCCACACTGACACCACACCAGGGCCAAAAGGAGCTTAAAGCAGGGGCTGGGTGGTGTAATGTGATTAGTGCCTGGAAGCAGGGTGGATTTGATTGACTCATCCCTTCAGAGCAGTGCAGGGGCTCTTGTGGGGCACGGTGCAATGGAGATTCCCTGGGCTCTTTGGCCTCCTGGGCCAGCTTGTTCCAGGAGTGATGATCTGCCTGCTGTAGATGAGATCAGGGATTCCCGTTCTGGGGGAAGCAGAAAATCCAACAGGACTGGCCCAGTCTGTTACTCTGGAAGTTTCCGGGCTGCTTTAGTAGCCAGCTACAGCAATGGCTTGTCCCAGAGTGAGCGAGTGGTGCTGGTGAGAACAGAGTTAAATCCTGTCTAGGGAGAAAATGTGTTGCAGGGAATTCCCTGTATTCTGGTGGGGCCTGGCGTGTTGGCAAGCGTTGCAGCTCTTACCTGCACATCCTTCCCCCAGCAGCTGCCCAGCAAGGCTTCTCCCTGCCCTGGCACTCCTAGGCTTGCCTTCCAAGGACTCCTGGTGAGTTCTGTACTTCACCTGGGTGAAAAACCTCTCAGAGTGCTCAGAGCTGCTTGGGCAATGAAAGCAGGCCAGAAAATAACATGGGAACTTTTGTCAGTAACTTGTTTATAGCATACATAAACACAAATTATTAAAACTAGCAGAAATTCTTATAATAGTTAAATTAAAAAGTGGGGGTTTTAAATTGCCCATTCAATGTGAAGCAGCATAAACTTGCCAGCAAATCAGGGCTCTTTGCACTTAGGTGTAAGAGAGTTGTGGACACTAATGCAGTAGCTGATGTCAGATTTCTTTGTCAGTGTGAGGCAGCAGTCAGGGTAGCTGCTGTTAACTCGTTTGCCTCCGTTCATGCCTTGAAATACTGCTTTCTCTGCACTCTTTCAAGCTACTATTTTCTTGTAGGATAAATAAGAAGTTTTAGATTGTTGAGTCTCTTGTGCTTTTGCCTTTAATATCCAGATGTTTCTTTGTTCTTGCAGGCATTTTGGGTTTGGTGGGTACTTTTAATCGCAGCTCAGATTGATGAATTCCTGTAGCCACTTCCCAGCCATCACTGGTGGTAAAACAAGTTTGTGCTCTATGGGAGTGGGAATGAACAGTGTTGCTCCTCCAGCTTTGAGCATTTCTGTCTAAGCTCTGCTTGGACAAGTGTGAGCAGTAGCCGTGTGGAGTTGGCCTCACTGCTCCCCCTGAGCTATGGAGTCATGGAGAGACAGTGACAGGGCTGTGCAGGCCCTGGGACAAGTGAGTCTCTGCCCAGGGGATGTTGCTGCCCATGAGGAGCAGATTCCTGTTGGGAGATGCCAGTTTAATCTGAAGGCTTTTTGCAAAGCCACTGTTTCTTTTCTTGTATCTCTGAAGTCACGGTCCAGTGATTTGTGATCTGAGCCAGAAAGAAAGAACGCTTTTGTTTGGCTCTGGTCCACAAGTAGAAACAGCTGCTCATGTCTTCTAGAACTGCAGCTGGCACCATCCTCCAGGTGTTTGTCTCGGCCTCAGCGCTGCTTGAGCTCCTTCTCCATCAGAAAGTCCTGGTTCAGCCTCTCTTGACAGGTGGCTGTGTGAGGAGCAGAGCTCCAGGGCTTGTGTCGGGATGTGACTTCTGTAAGAGCTGCTGTTTCTGTCTCTGCTAGTCCTTTCACCCACAGTTTGAAACTACTCTGCAGTCCAGAGGAATCTCTCTGGTTCCCTGGGGGGAAGATCAGGAATTAGTTTCAGCTAAATGATTTCTCAGTTTTCTGAAGAAATGTTCTGTTAGTTGGAAATAGAAGTAAAATTTTAATTTCACGGTTGAAGTGATGTCTTCTGCTAGGAATGTTTTGGTCTAAGGGAGGTTCCTGCCTGTAGGAATAATATACTGAAAAATGGAGCATAAGTTGTGAGATACTCGTATTTTGTGTGTGATCACTGAGCAAACTGATCCTGACAGAGCTTGACTAGATACACAACAGCTCTGGGTTTCAGACCAGTGTTCTGATTCAGTCTGCAAAGGAAAGGGATTGGAATAACTAACACTGCAGGCACATCTCAGGGGAGGACTGCTCATGGTGCTTTACAATATTTAGTCATAGCCAGCCTGTGTAAGTTCCACATAAAAACCATTCTTATGGAGAGAGCTTTGCATTTTAGGCTTATTCAGTGTGTGTCTGAGAGCTGGGGTTTTGTTTGGGCCTTACGTAAAAGGTCAGGGGCTTTTCTTCTCTTTGGACAGCCAGCACAGTACAGGCCAAGGCAGGGCAAGGATGGCTTCAGGCACCTGCTGTTTTCCAAAGGCTTTTCAAGGCTCCCTTCAGAAGTCATTTCATTTGAGTCTCTTCTCTACAGAAAGTGAGTGGAAAGAACTTGTATCCCTTTGGTTAATACAGGCTGGATGGTGAGCTTAAGGGGGGAGGTACCACTTTAGTTTGAGCCACTTCTGTCCTACTTGTGAAAGCAGGCTCAGAAGCTCCCAAGTTTTTGTTCTCCATACTGCAGTGCTGCCAGTTTCAGTTGCATTTCTCTGTCAGGCCCTGAGCAGCTGCGCAGCCTGGCTGGGGATGGTGCAGCTCCAAGCACAGAGCTGGTGGCTCTGCTGTTCTGCCAGGCCTGAGCAGGGCAGCAGCGGGGACTCAGGTGTACTTAACACACTGAAAGCTCTGGTACAGTTTCCCTGCTTTAGCTGGTGCCTGGTTTGTTCAGGACCAGCAGTCACAGACTTGAGAGTCTGCTTTATGCAGGTGAGGCTTGGCTTTGGTTTTTCTCCAGAGATCTCTTGGTTTCATAGCCAGTCAGAAGCAAAAACAGCTTAAAACAGATCAGGAAAAAACCTCATGCATTATCAGACTCTGCTTTAGTGTAATTTGAAACCATTTTCCTCTTGGCATTCAAACTAACTTCAAAAACTGCAAATGATTTTGCTGCTTGTGTTTGATAATCAAACCTGACGATTCCTTGACAGGTGCTGTTGGTGTGGTGAGAGGATGAAAGCCTGATGTTACGTATAAAATTTTGCTTTTAGGTCTGTAAAGGGATTCTCCAAAGTGCTCTGTAATTACATATTAAATACATTCTTACAAATTGACTAATGTCTTTTCTGTATTGATGTTGTTTCCAGAATACACCGATGATAGTGCTCTGATTCCCAAGAACTCATCGGTGATTGTGAGGAGAATCCCCATAGGAGGAGTTAAAGCAACCAGCAAAACCTACGTTATGTAAGTTGTGCACCCCTTCTGTCCCTTGGGAGGGGTCAGCGTGCCCACCCTGCCACTGACAGCACTTGCAGCACTTGCACGTGCTTGATAGAGCTGCTGCTGCTGTTTGTAGCCATGGGGTACATTTCAATGTGTCTGTCCCAAAGGAGGCCTGGGTTTTGGGGTTCAGACACCAGCAGTGGTAACTTTTGAGATAATTCTGTTGAGTTTGGTTTAGGGTTTATTTTTCTGAGGTTCAAGTGCAGATCTTTTTTCCTCTACATGGGGAGATTCCTTATGACACGTGTCTGCCTTTTGAACAAAGTCAGGTACACGTTGTTGTGTAAACTTAGCATTTGTTCCTGTCTCAGAGGAGATTCTGGGTGTTGGACTGTCACCTGTGTTTGGGGGAGGTGGGGCAGGATATGACGGGTATTTTTCTGCCTCACATCTGGGGGTTGTACAGTAGTTGTGGAGGAAAGACCAAGAGTTGCCAGCTGGTGAACCATGCAGACAAGAAGTTTAATTCCTAAGTGATTCCTGTCTGTTTCCTAAACACACAGTATCTGTTTGAGGCAAGAGAAAAAGAACCATACCTTAAAGGGTGCTGGCTTTTGTGCAAGTACCATGAAGGAATAGTTAATCCTGTCCAAACTCAAATCTCAGGAGCAGTTTAGCACGTTACCAAATGTACTGGTTACCTTTCTGTACCCAAGTTGGCATCTGTGCTCCAGGTTTTAATTCTGTATTTCTAAGGTTTACACCTGATTCTCTGTCCTCAGTATTGATTAAAATCACAGATGCTCAGATGCAGTCCTGACTACAGGATTATTGTTGCATTGATGTTTTCGTACAATCCAGATCTAAATAGCTGCATCAGCTCTGTTGGAATGGGCATGTTTTTCAACCTCCTTAAAGCCATGCCTCTTCACCACCAGCAGGAGATATTAGCTTGTGGTTTTGCCATGTCTTTCTAATGTTGGTTCTCAATAAAGTACCCTGAGGAGTTACAGTGTGTCTTGAACAAACAATACAGCAACATCCTGGTACCCATGAACCATTTGCAAGCAAAAAAACCCAAACGGATGTGGCTCTGCATGTAACCTTGGGGCATGTTACTGCAAGAGTTGGTGCAGTGCTTCCCAGCTCTCCCTCAGGATTCTGCACCCACAGCACTGTAAACACAGCCTTGCTTTGGGGTTCCCTTCAGCTGAGTGCTGTCCTGCCAGTGCACCTCGCCTAGTGTTGTAAAACCCTCCAGAGAATCAAAGCTGGCACCAAAGAGTCTGTCAGTACTGGTGGGGGGGCATCAGGAAAGAACAGCACTGCTGTGGTAGAGTTGAAAATTAACCAGGCAGAGGAGCCTTCTGTTCCTCAGCTGGGAATGCTGCAGAAACCACTGCTGGGGTGGTTAATGTTTGGGGATGGGGAATGTCTGCTGGAATGCTGGAGAGGCCTTCAGCAAGGCATTACTCACCTTGCAGTAAATGGCTGAAGCACCTATTGTGTGGTAATCCACAGTATTTCCGTGTACTTCCTCACCTTCAGGAGGTATGATTGGGAGCCTGGGGGGGTTTAGCAGTGGCAGGAAGCTGAGCCTCTCCACTGGCATGTGAATTTCCCAACAGCCTTTGCATTGCTTCTGCTCATGGGACTCTTTGGATGATGCGTGGATTGTTTGTTAGCTCTCTCAGTGGCTGCATGTGTGGTTCATGATGAGGAGCATGCAGGTCCAGACCACCGAGTATGTGGAATCTCAGCAAGTTTTCAAATGTAATACATATTTCCTAAAATATTGTAACATATTCAAGATTATCTTATAGCAAATTCTGGCAATTAAGACCTTTTCTTTTGTCACAGGACTCCTAAATCGCACAAAATCCTAGAAACTACTTTCAGGTGACATTTCTACTACTACTTTTAGTCAATATAGCAAATGTAACATGTTTAATATTTTGGCACTTTGATGGTAAATATAGTAGATCTCTGAACACAGTGCTTGGGCTTCCACAAAGAAACACTGTTCTAGAGACTGTGCTGCTGACACTGTTATGTTGCCCTTTGTCACGTGCCCATGTTTTTCACTGGAGCAAACTTGCACTTGTAGATTATCACTGTTCTTTTGTAGAAACTGAAGCCCTGTACCTGGTACCTGTGTGCAATACCAGGGATGTTCATGCTGGCCAAAGCTGCCCCATGCTTTGGTGATTGATTATTTGAGAACACAGAACTCTAGTACAGACTTCATGGATTTGATACTTAGAGAGCAGAGACAAAATGTCTGAGGACTTTCTCTTGCACTGTTGTGTTCTAGATCTGTAAGTCTTGAGTAATTTGTGACGATGTAGAAATGTGATTTGGGGGGGCTTTTTAGTTTGACCAAATGTACCAGGAGAGAGCAGTTTTTGTTACAAATAAATGTCTACATTCACTAGAGTATTGGAGCATAATGTGGTGTTCAGGTTCTGGAATTTTTGTGTTGGGTAAAAGTGATTTGTTTTAAATTCTGATCACCTTTATTTCTTCTTCTAGAAGTCGAAGTGAGCCAGTGAGTGGAACATCAAAAGCAGTATGTAAAAACACAATCTCACACTTTTTTTCCTACACACTGCACTTAGTTCTAAACAATGCAGCCTTTTATTAATTTGCCAAACGTTAACTTAATATATTTTCCAGTAAAACCTAGTGTATGTTGTAAATACATTGTATTTGATTCAGCATAGTAAAAACTGGGTAATGCCATCATTTGCAGAGTTCTAATGTGAATATTGGTATTTGTGCCTAGTAATGCATTGTATTTCATATTGAATATGCCAGAATCTCTCCTGTATGACTCTGTGTTGTACAGATAATGTATGATCGTTTCCAGATCCTGTAGGCTCAAGGTTTGCACACTGAACATGGTGCCATGTTCTACATCTGTCTGTCTATAGCTAGTGATATGTATGTTTGTATAGGTTGTTGTGTGCTTTTTGTTTCTTGCAATAAAAACTGTTTGGAGTGTATTTTTTGCCATTTTCACATTGTATCACTTAGCTTTTGTTTTTAAATAACTTTTTTTTTGCCTAATGGTTTTTGAAAATGTTATCAAAAACCACTGAGAAATCATTATTGTGAAACTTGGTGCTGTTCCTTACTTTTGCCTTGGGGGTTCAAACAAATACCAAACCCAGGATATCCCAGATGTTTTCAGGGCAGTTCTGTGCAGCTAAATGATTCTTTCCTGTGTCCTTAAGTATTTGGGTATTTGTTCCTAAAACTGTATAATTGAAGTGATACTGTTTGGGCCCCCCGAGTACAGAAATGTCTTTAACAGCCTGACGTGAATTTCAATATCGCTGCTACACAGAGTGGTATTCTAAAGTTCTGCATTTGATCTCTCCCCTTTATCTGGTGAAGCAGTTTAGTTCAACAGTTTGTCTGCAAATGACAATGTGTAACACAAATTTTGGCACCAAGTTAGAGCCTGGGGCATTTGGGGGTGAAATCCTTGTCATTTTCTTAACTCTGCGTGCAGCACATTTTTTGGGTCTGGGTGACTCCAGGGCTGGGTGCTGCTGTAATTCCCAAAGGTTAAACCTTTCTTTAGTATACCACCACTTGGAATTCACATTTGGAAAAGGGGCAGCATTTTCCTCCAGGTTTGCAAACACTTGTACTGCTGCTGACATAATCCCACACGGAAATCCGTGCCTGGTGATGGGCTAGATCTTGGTGTGCCACTTGGGTCAGTACTGTGTGCAACTGTGCTTTTCCAATAGTCCTTAGAGTATCAAAGTACTATTTGGTGGGGTTTATTTTTTATCTTTATTTTTATAACTGCTTCTCTTTCACTAGACTGGTGTGAGGCATTACACTAACCCTGGATCATTGGTTCTGATCTCTTGATCAGCTCTCAGGATAACTTAATCTAGAAATTCCTGAACTCTGGGGCTGTGTTCCGGGAAGAATACAGCCTCTGGTTCCCATGGAAACAATCAACTTCAAATTGAAAACTTGTGTGTAGGTCTAAAACCGCTAAATGTAACATCCATAATTCTGTTGCTAATTGATTGCAATTCCTTTTGGAGATGAATGCCTCTCATTGTGAGTTGGAGTTAGTTGAACTGGCCCAGTGACCCTAGCAGTTAATGTAATGCATTTATGTAAACCACGTTTATAGTATTTGATCTAATTCAGATGGGTTTTTATTTCTTGAAAACAGTTCTTTTTCTTTTTGTTTACTAGCATGTGTATAAACACAAACCACATGTTCATAAATAAAGTTAACATTCTTTTAGCCTCGTGTGTTCCCTGGCATGTCTGTATTACATTGCTCAGTAGCATCTTACCATAAGCTAACGTAGATGTGTCAAAAAGAAAAAAGGAGAAATCCCAGAGTGGGAGGGAAGACAGTGTGAGTGAGAACTAACAGCAGGAAAGGAAAAGCAAAGCCAAGCCTTTCCCTGGTCTGCTCTGGGAGGGTGGAAGCCTTGCATCCCTCTGTACAGGCCCTCTCTCACTGAAAAAGCCCTGCAGCCTTAGCAGCTCCTGCAGCTGGAGACACAAATCGTTTATCCTTAAGGCTAACTCAGGTCTTGGTGTGGGGGGGATTGTTTGCCTTTTTTCTTTTTTTAACACACGTGTTTCTGCATGTATTTCAGAGCAGAAGCTGGGTCTTGTGCAGTTGGAGTAAATCACTAGGAATCTTGTCAGTTATTGATGGAGAGCAAAGCTGCGAAGTTAAAATCAGTTTTCCTTCTTTAAAGGATGCACAAAAGCTTCTTCTTTTTAGTACTTTTTCATTGTCATGCTCTTCTGCCAGCTGCCATCCCACCCCTGGCACGGCCAAAGGCAGGACATGGGGCCCTCGGGCCGGGGGTACCCTGGGGCTCCTCGGAGGCTGCAGAAGGGCCGAGCTGTGCTGGCTGCTTTGGTGCCACCGGGCACAGCTGGAGCCTCCCTGTCACCTTCCTGTGCAGCCAAGCTCCGGGTTTGGGGAGCCCTGTCATCCCAGTGTAGCACTCCAGCAGTGAGATCAGCCTTCTCCTTCTCTCTTCTGTCCCTTTGCCCACTTGGCTTCCTGTCAGTTTCTCTTCAGTCTGCTGCACCACATGGGAGCTAAAACATCGGCTGTTGAGTTTAGAGCTTGGGGGTTACTTTTCCTGGGTTGTTTTTTGGGTTTTTTTAACCATACTTCTGCAGTGTTATCTTAGGGTTGACTGCAAATTCATGGAGATGTTGTTTCTACTTGACAGTTTTGAGGCACTGCCAGGATATACTTCAGTAGAAATTAAAAAAAAAATATTGGCAAAAATGTAGGGTGGTTGAAAGATGCCCATGGGCAAATGCACTGAAGAGTACATTAATTATCTGTTTGCTGCTTTTGGTAACTGTTCAGTATCACCTCCTTTAAGAAACTGGACTATTGCCTGCAGGCTGTATAATACAACCTTCCTAAAAAAATAGAGGAAAGAATTAATAGTTTATTAACTGTTGTGTTTCAGTTCCTGGTCAGTACTAGACCATTTAATACTAGAGCTTTCCTAATTTCTTGTTTGTTTCTGAAAACAACTCAAAATTATAGCTGTGCCTGCCCTGAGAGAACACTGGCCTGCTTTTTCACGTGTGAAAGAGAGGCATATGGAGCATGAAGCTTCAAAATGCTTGTGCAGACCTCCTTTTAAACAGAACTAGGTACAAAGCATTCTGAAAGGAGGGAGAGGTGAATCTTGTGATAAGACTTGCAGTGGAGTGAAGGTCTTTTTGTCTAGATCTCTGTGTTCCTCTCCAAAGACGTTTTCAAGAGCTCTTTAGTCAGTAATGTAGGAATGCTGTATGTGCTTTCCTGAAAACACAGAAGAGGAACAACTTTGTGGTGTGAGGAATCATCTTGTGCATGGAAATACTTTTTCTCAATCTGCTGAAACTGGTTCCCTCAAATTCTCTGCTACATTAGGTAGTAAAGGATAAGACCTTTTTTTAAGGAAAGGTTTTAATCTCTTTGCTGTCCTGTTTAGTGACTTCTTGGAGAGCTGTTCAGTTCACATTGTGAAATTTTATTCTACATTTCTGAGCAATTTAGATGTAATAAGCAGTGATTCAGTGTCTTTCTGGTTCTGTTGTGCTAGCTCAAGTGCTGCTCATGGCATGATATAATTCAATATGCTGCAGAAGGAACTAGCTTGAGTTAGCCTTTGTATTTGTGGCAAAACTTCTCTTCAGTACTAGTTCTCTGACTTGTAGCCTGAGGATGCCATTCCTCAGAGCTGTTCCATGGGCAGCTGGGAGGAGAAAAATGGAGGCAGAAATTCCAGGCTTGTGCTCTCAATCCATGTTTTTATCATCAAGAGAATGCTTTACACTTTCCTTTGTTCACTTAGCTCTGGGCTGCTATTAAAGATCAGGTTTGGTCTGATTGCAAGGACTCATCTAAATTCTCACTGATTTGGGTGGCAGGGCCTGTGGTCTAGGAACATACAAGAAATCAGTTTTCTCAGTTTTTATAGTCTACTCTGTGATTATAACCACCTTTATATAAATGATTTGAGCAGGTTTTTTTTCTCCAGACAGAGTGGCAGGTTGTGGCTGCTGTTCCAGATGGGCTTTTATTTGGGTTTATTTGGGTACTGACAGGAGGGGCAGAGTGTGTGCTTCAGGGCTGCTGGGGATGGCCTTCATTCTGACAGGCAGATGTGGGTTCACAGAATCATCACTGTGCATATAGACATGATGAGGCATTCACTGATTGATTTACAAGCTACACTAATATTATGATACCTGCAGTGATACTTCTTCCTCAATTAAACTTATTTTTTTTTAAAAATCCTTTTTAGCTGAAAATTGACAGCTTCCTTACCCTTTTGAAAGAGGTCCCTCTCCGAGATATTCTGAGCATTAAGTAGATCTCCATTGGGGTTGGTTATTTTAATTTCTTCTCATAATCAGGTAGATTTTCTTAAGCCATAATAGATATGGACTTTGTTTTGAATAAATACAAATTACACTGGGTTGGGATTTCTTTTGGGTGACACTCAGGGGGATATAGTGCAGACATTCAGACTGTAGTAGAGGCTAACTATTGCTGTGTTTTGACTGTAGAACTTGAATATGTGTTTAATTTTTTGTGAACAGATTGATGACTCTTCTGCATCTATTTCTCTGGCCCAGCTTACTAAGGTATATATATATTCTTGTCAAATACTTAAAAAAGTGTTTGCTTCCTATTTTTAAATTGATACTGTGATCTATAGGTGAATAACTGTTGTAATTGGAAAGCCCCCTTCAATTTTTATTAACTTAAAGTATTTATCTAACTTTAAAATGTGTGTATATTTTGATACTATCCTGTAAAGAGTAGTTCCCAGTTTGGGAAGATAGAAGGGGAGTACCTTATCAGCCTCAGCATAATGTTGCAGTATTACTCATCCTCAAGACACAAAGAAGAAGCTCTTCAGAAGCTGTTTTACCGTTTTTCATACGTTTCATTAATTTTGCGTTGGAAACTAACCCAGTTTGTACAGAAGAATTTAATTGGCTGTAAGTTACGGACATTCCAGGGGGGTGTGACCAGCCACAGGAGAAGCGGTTCTGTACCATGGACAATTGCATGGCTATTTTTGAATCCCTAGTCATAGTTACAGACCCATTCTCTGAATGCTGCACAATTCCATAAATTGTGGGATCTATACAGTGGACAACCCGATCTAATTTGTTTGAACGCAGACTGTGTAAATTGTGTAACTGTACCTCATTGTTTATAGGAATATACCAATGTGTATGTGTGGCATCTGAGCAGCTGTGACCTTCTGAAACTGTTGTAATGCCATGTTTTGCTCGGGAACTGCTTGCATTTTTGCTCGCCAATGTGTAATTTGTCTGGGAAAGCACTAGTGACTGCACTGTGTGGACAGGCAAGTGCTCAACCACCAGTCCCTAAAGCTACAGGCAGTAGAGTAGGCAGGGCCTGAGGCAGAGCAGCTAGTTCTTTGTCATCAAGATAAAGACTGGAGTTCATTTCTAATAAAAAGAAATCTCTTCCCGCCAGTAACTTTTCCCCTCTTCGCTACAGAAATTAAATTGTATACATTTGGCAAAAAAACCCCATTATATATATATAGATATCTTTAGTTTAGAAGGTAGCCCCCAAAGAATTGGTCCCATTAGTGCTGTCCCTAAATGTGTCCTCGAGTCTATAACCTCATCTGAAGTTTTACCCTAAAATATGCAAAGCTGTCCAAGGGGTGGGGGTACACATTTAGGCTTTTGAGGATATTTAAGTTTTTAAGGAAATGCAGGAAGGTGACACCAAGTGGCTCAGCACTGTTACTCCCTCTAATGGCTCTAGTGCAGCCCGGCTCAGCACGGAGGCAATGTGTTAACAGTTCTCTGGTGATTATTATTATGTATGAAATGCCATATTTGAATTTTGGTCTATTCCTACTAATGTTTTGTGGCTTTTGGATGTGTTTTGTAAACCGTTTGGGTTCAAACAAATTAGTCAAGTATTATCTGTAAAGCTTTCTGTAACTGTTAATGGAAATGATTTCATAGTTGGCGGTCTGGATTCTGTTACTGTGGAGAAACACTGTGTATATGAAACAACCATTTAATAAAATGTTGAAACTAGTTGGTTGCTTTTGTGAATGAATGCATACAAAACCAAACCATGAGTGCTTGAGCTGAGTGATAGGTGCTTGAAGGCCCAAGTCATTTACAGTCACTCCCTTAGACCCTGCTTGTATCTGGACTAGTGTGTAATAAAAACATTCAAACAAATATGATCTAAAAATCAGCTGGCTTCAGTAATTTGAAGATCTAGTTGTGCAGAAGGTTTATATTACAACTTGTGTGTTAAAAGGACACAGTCAACTGGAAAAGAACTGAAGATTTTCTTCACTGTAGTTAAATCACTTCACAGGAAGAAGTTCTGAGTGGGGAACATGCAGTTTGGACTGCCTGCAGCTCTTGCTGTGTTAATTTCTGCTGAAAAGAATTTTGCCTGGCTACAGTTTGTAAAATCCTTTGGTCCTTTTAATACTTGTGTGTCTGCCCCACCTCTGCAGTTCTGTGTCCTTTTAATATTGCAAAATGTAAATAATGCTGCTTGTATCCATCTTAATTCCTTGTCCAGTGGAGAGCTTCTCCTGCATATAGTCTGGAGCTTAAAAATCAGTGTAAAAATACTGGATATTGTTGTTTATCTACACATAGCTTCAGTCCTCTGAAGGAAATTGGATTGGTTACACGAGTCTTGCTGTAAGGTACAAACAGAGCCTAAGGTTTGAGTGCCCAAGAGTGCTCTTTTCTAGTAGGTTCTCAGGCACATAAACATCATGTCATGGCATAAGGACTCCCCAGACCATCTTCAGCACCAATCTGTTTGGTATAAGCAGCTGCTCTCATGCAAGCTCAGCTAGTGTAGTGCTGCTCTTTACAGGATTGGATGAGTGGTGTTGTCTTGGGCTGCGTGGGCTTAAATGTGTTTCTAATGTGTGTGTCAAATAATTACCTGTTGCACAGACTGCCAATCTGGCTGAAGCCAATGCTTCCGAGGAGGATAAAATAAAAGCTATGATGACACAGTCTGGCCATGAATATGATCCAGTCAAGTAAGTGTTGCTAATATGAAACTTGTTCTTTGATGTTGTTGTAAAATTTGTAGAGGTGGTTTGTTTTAAACAAGAGAGACACATTAATCTCTTTTCCTTTTTTTCCCCAAAATCTTGTAGTTACATGAAGAAACCTGTGGGGCCACCTCCACCCTCCTACACCTGTTTTCGCTGTGGCAAACCTGGGCACTACATAAAGAACTGTCCAACAAATGGGGTAAGACTTGGGGGACTTAGGGGTGCTCAATTTTTAATATTTATCTGGAGAGTTACATAACAAATGTGAATACTCACTGTAAGAATTGTGTCTTTTGCTGTGAAATACAGAGGTTACATGGCAGTTTAAATAAGTTTCTCCTGAATCCAGCTCCCTCTGAATTGCCCTTTGTAGGAGGAGCAGGTTTGGGGGATTTCACCCTTAGGGAACCTGTAGTTAAGCCAAAGAATGTCAGTGGGTTCAAAACATTACTCTGGCCTCTGGAACACTCTGGCTGCATTCATGTAGGGAAAAGAGTATTTAGTCCAACAACCCTTAAACTAGGTAAGAGGAGAGGGTTAAAGGTTTTTGTGCTTAAAGTAGTCACTGAAATCTCATTTTCATTGTGGGCCTTAAGATATGTCTGCATTTCTTAACAGGACAAAAATTTCGAGTCTGTTCCCAGAATTAAAAAAAGCACAGGAATTCCAAGAAGTTTTATGATGGAGGTGAAGGACCCCAACACAAAGGGTGCCATGCTGACCAACACTGGGAAATACGCAATTCCAACCATAGACGCGTAAGTGTGGGAGTGGCTGGATCCAAAATGGAGTGGGAGGAAGCAGAGGGAGGAAGCAGAGGGAGGAAGCAGGCAGAGTGAGTGATCAGCCAGCATCTGGAACTGTGGGAAGAAGGCATTGGCTCTGGATCTCAGCTTTGAAATCCATGCTGCTGCCTAACATTAGAAGGGGGTCCTGTGGCTCATTGCCCTGGGAGCTGGTTAAGTGTGAGGTGTACTGAGACTATTTCTGCAGAAGATTTCAGCAGCATTTCTAATTGGGATTGTTCTCTCTGGGAGCTCATTTTGCTTCTACTTTGTCTTTCAAAGGTTTCATGTAAAATGTCATAAAGCATCTGTTGGACTGTGACTCCCTCCCTCAGATGTGAAGTGGGCTCAGGTTTTCGTGTTGCTATAAACTAGGAAAACACTTGGTTGTGCTGAGCACAGTGGCTTTCTAAAATGCACTTGGTGGCTCTTCTGATTTTCTCTCCTGGATGTCCTTTTTTTTGGAAGCTGTAACGTAGAATTCTTTCAGTTAGAAAATGTAATTACTGGGAGACCAGCTTTTTCCTGAGCCTCCAATTTACATTTAGCCTCTGGCAAAGGAGAGCTGGGATTCATTTCACTGATATGAGCTGTCAAATAGTTTTCTAGTCTGAACTGATTTCTTAGTTGAGCCAATGAACGGGATAGTTCTGCAGGAACTCTCTCTTCTTGTGTTAGGGCTCTAGAAAAGTAGTTCGAACTAAATAGATGTGTTTAGGAAGGCCAATGGAAAGGGGGAACAATTCCACTTATTATCTTTCTTTGATAAAATTCAAAGCTTGGAAGAGTTTTCCCTTTAACTCCTTTCTTTTGCTTTCCCCATGCTACTTCCAGGGAAGCTTATGCTATAGGAAAGAAGGAGAAGCCTCCCTTCCTACCCGAGGAGCCATCCTCCTCCTCAGAAGAGGATGATCCTATTCCAGATGAGCTGTTGTGTCTCATTTGTAAGGATATAATGACAGATGCGGTTGTTATTCCCTGCTGTGGAAACAGTTACTGTGATGAATGTAAGTGTTACTGCCAGGTTTATTAATTCCAAACATCAAATTTGATCTTCTGAGAGCAGAAATAGGAGATAAGGAAATTGCTGTGTTAGTTCTGTTGAACACTTCAGCACATCCTGAGCAGGGAAAGACTCTTCTTGTGCAGATGAGGCAGAAAGCTTTTTTTTTTCCTTCCTTAAGTTTCTACTTAAATCCTCTTTACCTGCAGAAGGAAGAGGATGAGGGGAGTGCATATTAATGCAGGTGGTTACAGTATTAGATATCGAATGCATTTATTTTGTCCACAGCCCTTTCCCTCACACAGATGTCTCCAGCCTTGGTCACTTACTGCCCAAAGAACTGACGCTGAGGCGTTTCATCCACATTCTTCCTNGCAGAAGATTTCAGCAGCATTTCTAATTGGGATTGTTCTCTCTGGGAGCTCATTTTGCTTCTACTTTGTCTTTCAAAGGTTTCATGTAAAATGTCATAAAGCATCTGTTGGACTGTGACTCCCTCCCTCAGATGTGAAGTGGGCTCAGGTTTTCGTGTTGCTATAAACTAGGAAAACACTTGGTTGTGCTGAGCACAGTGGCTTTCTAAAATGCACTTGGTGGCTCTTCTGATTTTCTCTCCTGGATGTCCTTTTTTTTGGAAGCTGTAACGTAGAATTCTTTCAGTTAGAATATGTAATTACTGGGAGACCAGCTTTTTCCTGAGCCTCCAATTTACATTTAGCCTCTGGCAAAGGAGAGCTGGGATTCATTTCACCTGATATGAGCTGTCAAATAGTTTTCTAGTCTGAACTGATTTCTTAGTTGAGCCAATGAACGGGATAGTTCTGCAGGAACTCTCTCTTCTTGTGTTAGGGCTCTAGAAAAGTAGTTCGAACTAAATAGATGTGTTTAGGAAGGCCAATGGAAAGGGGGAACAATTCCACTTATTATCTTTCTTTGATAAAATTCAAAGCTTGGAAGAGTTTTCCCTTTAACTGCTTTCTTTTGCTTTCCCCATGCTACTTCCAGGGAAGCTTATGCTATAGGAAAGAAGGAGAAGCCTCCCTTCCTACCCGAGGAGCCATCCTCCTCCTCAGAAGAGGATGATCCTATTCCAGATGAGCTGTTGTGTCTCATTTGTAAGGATATAATGACAGATGCGGTTGTTATTCCCTGCTGTGGAAACAGTTACTGTGATGAATGTAAGTGTTACTGCCAGGTTTATTAATTCCAAACATCAAATTTGATCTTCTGAGAGCAGAAATAGGAGATAAGGAAATTGCTGTGTTAGTTCTGTTGAACACTTCAGCACATCCTGAGCAGGGAAAGACTCTTCTTGTGCAGATGAGGCAGAAAGCTTTTTTTTTTCCTTCCTTAAGTTTCTACTTAAATCCTCTTTACCTGCAGAAGGAAGAGGATGAGGGGAGTGCATATTAATGCAGGTGGTTACAGTATTAGATATCGAATGCATTTATTTTGTCCACAGCCCTTTCCCTCACACAGATGTCTCCAGCCTTGGTCACTTACTGCCCAAAGAACTGACGCTGAGGCGTTTCATCCACATTCTTCCTAGAGCTAGTTAAAACTTTCAGAACTCAAACCTCCTCATGGTTTTTTGAAATGTGTTGTATTCATTAACATGGAACAACTTCTTGCTGTACTAGAGTGGAAAAAAGACCAGTTGAGATGTTTCCTGCCAGTCTGCTCTGCATCTTTACATATTACCACAGTGAAATATTGACCCTCTGCTGTATTCTAGAAATTGTTGTAGAATTTCAGAATGGTTTGGCTTGGAAGGAACTTTAAATCTCATCTCACTCCAGCCCATGGCAGGGAGGCCTTCCACTAGTCCAGGTTGCTCCAAG
>VZUA01028710.1:15961-31475 GCA_013401035.1 Horornis vulcanius
TCCTCTAGTCCACTGATTCCAGTAACACGTGAATTGTTAGAAGCTTTATTAATGGGGCCAAGATAAAATTCCTAATGCTTAATGCTACTTAGGGATTGCGTGCTTCTGAACAGACGAAGGATGATACAGCAAATACTACTCTGGAAATATCTGAAGGTAGGAATAATACAGAGGCCCTGGATTATGCAAAACCTCCCAGATATTAAGTCCATTTCCTCTTGGAAGTTCCAAATCCTCCTCAAGATCCTGATTCTTCAAAATTCAACAACTCTTAGATCTAAGCCATAGATAATTAAAATAGCTGTTCCAGATACATGATTTTTTTAATCCAGTACTCCTTGATCTCAAAACCAAATTAAGAGTGAAGAGGTTCTCCCATAAAAAGCTGCCCTATGGAAGAACCTTCAGGTCATAGCAGAAGCCTAGAACCTTTGGAAAAAAGTCATCTTGACAGAGGCCAAGATGCACGTAAGGGATTTCCTAGACAAGCTACATTCCCATTCAACAAAAAAACCTGGAGCTTAGAAAGCTGATGTTTTATCCTGGTACCCTTTTACTGCAAACAAAAGAAAACTCTCCTCAGTACTACTGGTAAATGCTTTTATCCTTTACTTACGAAAAAGCAAAGACAGATATGGTAAAGCAATGTAAAAATTAAATTGGGAAATTTCTTTGTTTTAATTTTGGACTTAATCTTACTAAGTTTTCTGGGTCATCCAATAGTCAAGGTTGAGTCTTCAAAATTACTGATGTGAAAAAAGAAATCCCTGCTTTCTGTGTGAAGTGACAGCTCTGATTGCTGCAACAAGGCTAAGTTTAAGTTTCCTTTTTCCTTTCAAATGATTTAAGCCACAGAAAGATCGTGAAGTTCAGGTTTTCTATACAAGTACTATTTATTGGAGAGCCACAGAAAAGCACCATTTAACCAAACCAAAACCAGATAGGCTAACCCTTACTCTTCTCACAGGAAAGACAAACTGCTTTTTTGCATATACACATGCAGTAGAAGAAACAGTCCTCATTCAATATTGTTGTAGCTAAGCACTTGAGAGTCTTGCTCAACTGCTACCTAACTGAAGCAGCTCTCATGAAGACTGCTGTGAAATGGGCAAGTAACATACCATAGCTTGAAAGAATGTTTCAGTGCATAGCATGATTTACAGAGACTATCATATTTACTACTTCTACAGCTGCTTACACCATGTCAGAGATTAGATCTGCAAACGTTGTTTATTCAAGAGATCCAAAGTCAGAACAAATGACTGAATAAAAGCTATTATGATTTATGAAGGCTGCCATTATAATTTATCAGTAAGAGGTTCCTGTTTCACATTATTTAAATTCTGACTTTGTTTGAGAAAACTACTCAGAAATAAAAAGGACATTAAAAGTTGCTTTGATAAAACTATGTGAAAGCTGAGTTAACCAGTCAAGTGTAGTATTCTCAACCCAGATCTGCTTACTGGAAGGTGAAAGAGGCTATTCTTAGAGAATAAAAAGCTTCTTACTAGTGCCTAACTCATTAACTGAGGTCTTGCCAAGGCAAGGTTTGTCTATTTGCCAAATGACAATCTTCATCAGGATGGATTTTTTTCTCATTAATTCCATTTTCCCAAAGCAATAGTTACCTGTACTACACTATCCTGAAACACTGGGTTTCCTTATAAGAAATAGTGCAGACTTTCTCAGGAGGAACCTCAGAGAGTTTCAGAAAGACTCTGAGAAAATCTTATAGAAACAGAACTATCAAAGAAGAGATTTCAGAATTGTGACATTCCATTCAGGTTTCCTGCTCTTAACTGAGGTATTTGTATATCATTTCTCTGGCATAATAGGTTCAAGATTAAATTGCAGCCATTTAACTAAAATAGTTCTAGTAGCAAGTTCCTAGTCAGCTAGCATTTGAGATAGGCTTAAATGGTTTTAAGAACGTCTTTATTATCTTTTTAGTGTGAATGTTTAAGTTAGACAGTATTACAAAGTCATTAGAACAGTTCAAAACTTCAAGTGAAAACTGAAGGCTAAAGTGCTCAAGATTACATAACCACGCTGTATAATTTAGTGATAAATCATGTGACAAGCTACAGGAGCAAGTCAACCCCGAACTTTCCAAGCCATCAGAGCTAGCACTACAGCTCTTTTGTTTAATAAATGGGGTATATTTATATTTTACTAATATAAAAATTGCTTCTTTACATCTTCAAGAGCNAGGTTTTCAGATCAGATACTGCTTCAGTGAAGCAAACTGACACCTCTGTAAAGTCAGCCAAATAAAATTCTGTAACAAGCTAACAGAATAAGAGCCCAAAGAAAAGCAATTTAAACAGAAAAAGTGCCAAAATAAAAGCAGTTTACTTCCAAGCACAATGAAGTATCTTTGTCTTGTCACTACAATGATGCATCTAAGCAAAGTTAAATCAATAAACAGTTGCATTAATGTAATTACTTACATACCTCACAGGTGCTGAGGATTTTATGCCTGAGCAGACTTCTCCTATCCCCCTCCTTGGAACTCTCTGAACAAGTCATTTGATTAAAAAGTGAAAGTGGCTGTGGAGTTCTGAGCACAGAACAACCCAGGCAGGCCATTTCCATGAAGACTCTGCAAACCACTGTTCTGAGCATTTCAAAACTCACTTCCAAATATTTATTTTGTTATCATGCAACAAATACTTCTCATCACTTTCTCAGAAAGAAGACTGCATTTTCGAGGAAGTGAGGAGACCATCTGATCTGTTGCACTAAAATTACACTCTACTACCCCCCACTTCATGTGCAGCCTAGGAAACACAATGGACTGATGCCAAGCTTGCTGATGAGCGTAAGAGATGCTACAGTAAAATGAGCACTTCCCCAAGAACTGTGTCTTGCATTCAATTCCTCAATTTACCTCTAGCCTTCCAAATTCAGAAAGACAGTAAAAATTTATGTAACATGGTAGCCCTACTGACACCTGCTTTTACTTCCCTGAGACCATAAAGACTTCCTTGGATATGAGAGGGGAAAAAAAAAATTAGGATCAGGCATGGGTTTATTACAAATATTGCATACACTGATAAGGATGGGTGCTGCAATATAAATACCAGGGGAAAGTTTAGCAATGATATGTAAAAGGTTATTACACAACTCCTTGGTACCACATGGTAACTGTCACTTTCATATACATTTTAGCATTTTATGAGCACGAAAGAGAGAGTATCTTTATGGTATCAGATATAGGACAACAAGTTTAAAATAGGCCAGACAGATTAGGAACCATCACTTCAGAACATACATCAGGAGTTACATGTTCAAAGTCTTTAGATGTGCCCTAGAAGATAAAGAAAACTTTGCTTCCCTCCATTACCTGGTAATTATACCTGGTATCAGGTTACACCCTCCTCATATGTAGTTAACACTGGGTTAAGGAATATGCCTACAGAATTTCCTTTACATGTTACAGAAAATTACTTCCTCCCCCCTCAAATTTCTCAGTACTTTTTTTTTTAAAAAATATGACACTATCCTTACACAAATACCTTGGTTAGTACAGCCATCTGTAACTAACAGAACAGAACTGCTCCCCCTTCCTGCCCATAAGATCAAATACCACCTAAGATTCCTTCACACTTCCTAAAAGCACATTAAGAATTGAAACATAATATCGAAGTCTGGAAGAGATACAAGTTTCCCTTCTTAAAGCAAGCGGAACACTTTCAAACCACCCAAATTGCTCAGGACCTTCCCCAATTGAGTTTTGCTTTCAATATTAGGATCCTCCTTCAGGATACTCCAAAGATCCCTTCCAATCAAAATTCCTTAATGAACATTAAAGAACTTACTCCCAACCCAAACAGCCCATTAAAAAAGACAACTTTCAGAAGGAACCACTGGGAACTCTAGTAGAAGACACATAGCTAAAGATAAGAAAACGTGTAGAAAAGGTATCCTGAAACTACAAGCTATGCATACAAAGTAAGCTACAAATCAAGGAATATTGGTTTACATCTTCACAGAAGCAGTATTGATCACTAGAGAAGGGAGGGAAGAATGGTTGATGCTCACAATTGCTTCAAACCATTTGGAAAGCAAGTTGTACTTAAAATAGGAACACAATTTTTGTTTCACTTTTACTGCAGCAAACTCTGAGTCAAGCAGATAGGTATATACCATCACACAGGAAACAGCTGATCTTGGAATGCAGTCCAGAGCACCAACTTTTTAGCCACAGCAGAGAGTGATTATTTGTTTGATGTTTTTAATGTCCTTAAATAGTATTCACAGCTATAATCAATTTTATTTTCTACCTTCTTTGTAAAGTGTCTTACAAGCATAAACCTTTTACTTCACAGAACATATTTTTTCTGCTGTTCTAAAGATACGAAAGCCATCAAAAAGTGTTATATCAAAACACTCTAAAAAAAACCAGTTATAAAAGAAGTTGCAGATGCTCTTCAAAAGCACATTTAAACATGGCATTCTTATGATTCTGTAAAGTTCATATTCTCTATCCAGGAAAATACAGAAAATACAAACTACTGTTTATCTATTTGTACTAAATAAGTCTTCTACTTAAGACACCATTCAATAAAGTGTGATTAATCCTAACAGACCTCTGTGTTTTAAACAAATCTTACAAGGCTAAGGGCTTCTTTGAGCTCAACCACAATTTAAGCCATTTAACTGGCCTTGCAGTTGTTTTTATGCGTCTTTTAGAGTCATCTTGTTAAACTAGTTTCAGCTAATAAATAAATACATTCGCACTAACTTCATGCTCATGTTCTACGCAAGTACCTCAATGGGACAAAAATATTCTATAGAACATATCAAAGTGTGTTGCCGAGACTCTCAGGTGATCACTTTGAATATGCAAACCATAACACTTACTTTTCATAGACCAGTTCCTCATCGGTACAGAAGTAGTGGGTATTTACGGTACTTTTCGGTTTAGTTCGTAATGTAGCGAAGTACAACCGATCTGAAAGACAGATTAGAGGCACAGCGTCGGACAGCGAAGGCAGCCGGCCACCGCCTCGGGGCACGCCTGTCACCGCGGGGCGGAAGAGGCTCCGCCGCTCCTTTTTCTGCTGCGTGAGCGGCGGCGGGAGCGCACGGGCCGGGCCCCCCGTGCTGCCGGGCGCCCCTCGGCTGCGGCTCCGAGCCAGGCAGCAGCGCGCAGCAACAGGTGCCGGCCCCGCGCCTCGCCCGGGAGAGCGGGGAAAGCAGCGCCGGGGTGCCCGGGGCAGCCGGGGCGGGCAGCCCTCGAAACCCGCCGGGCAAAGTGGCCAGGGCCGAGCACGGCAGTCAGCAAAGCCAAGGGAGGGCGAGAGAGAAGCCAGCGGGTTTCCCCTCTAGCGGTGGCTCCGGGACCCCGCGGGCAGGGGATGAGGCGGCTCTCACCTTTCACGAACTCCGAGGCTCCCCCCAGCACTTCGGAGGCGGCCGCCGCCGGCTCCATCTTAAAGAGGGCGCGGAACAGCGAGGAGCGGGGCGGCACCGAGCTCATGGCGCTCCGGGGCAGAGCCGGCGGGGCCGGGGCGCGCTCGCAGGGAGCTCCGCTGCCCGGAGGGGCCGCCCGCCAGGGCCCACAGTGCCTCGAGCGCGGCGGCCGCAGCCCGCATAGGAGCAGGAACGGGAGCGGAGCCGAGAAAGAGCCCCGGGCCACGGCAAGCGCCCACAGGGACTCCAGCTCCACCCCGCCCCCAGCCAGGAGACGCCCCCGGATAAAGCGGCAGCGGGCGGTTACCAGGCGACCGGCGGCGCTCTGGCAACCGCGTTACGGAGCCTTTGTGTCGCCCGGCCCAGGGCTGACGCTGCGAGTGACCGGCCCCCTGCACTTCCCCCGCTCCCTGGCCCGGCAGCGCCCCTGCTCCGGCAAGCAGCGGCCCTGAGCCCGGCACCGCCCCGCCCTCCGCCCCGCCTGACCGGGCAGCACCGCCGCGCCCCGCTGCACTGGGGCTGCTTTTCCCCGCCCGGGGGCGGCCCGTGGCAGAGCGCCCCACGGGCACCGGGCGGGTATCGCGTACTCGGAGCGGGGCTGAGCCGGAGCGCTGGCTCAGCAGCGCGGGTGGGCTCCGGACGGAGGCGGGCGGAGCGCCGGGGCCGCCTCAGGCACGAGAGAACCGGCGGAGCGCCCATTGCGCTACCTGGGACACCCTTTGTCGTGACAGACAAACCGGTGGACCAATCAGAGGCCGCCCTGCTACGCTTGTAGCCAATGAGCTGGCGGCGCCCCGGGGAGGGCCCCGCCCCAGGCCCCCCGCGGCCGCCGCTTCCCGCCCGGGCGGTGCCGAACAGGGCGGACTGTCCGTCTCAGTTTTAAAACTAAAGCAAAGGTTGCAAAGGAGAGTTTCCTTGAGGAAAGGAAAAAAAAGGGGGTTAAAAAAGGCACTCTTCCCCCAAACAAAAAAATGCACTCTTGAAACACCTTTAAAAAATGTAAAACAAAGCCATATGCAGCCCTGAGGTTCACATTAGTATCACCGGCTTTCCCTAACACTATAAATAACCTACTGTAACCACCAGTTCATATAATTAATCCTGGTGTGTCTGCTAATGAGGCTAAACATGAGTGTGAAACACTTCTGACGCTTCAGTTTTTAATCTGGTGTCATAAGCACCGGATAATCTTTAAAGCTTTACAAGTCAGGTGAAGGACTACAGAAGACAGTGCAGCTGTTTTTGTATTTGCTTATTTAGTTTTTATGTTGATTCTAATCCTTTGTACCTATGTTCGTATACTGCTTTTTTTCAACTTTTTTGGAAAAGCTCCAAAACTCGTGTGCTAAATAGGACCCTGTTCGTGTCTGATTCTGAAACCTGAGAAAACCTCATCTTCAGTAGTAAGTACTATTCCATACAAGATGCTTACAAGAATGAGACTGCAGTCTTATGTAGCAGCAAATTAAATAAAGGTTGTTGGGAGGTAATTGCTTTTCATGGAAATCAGTGTTTGTTTTTCTTTAGATTGTTCTTTATAACTTTCACTTGTGTGTAACCCTTAACAAAATCAAATATTTCACTGGTGTTTTTTCATTTACAAGCAGTTCTCTAAGGGGTACTATATCCTGTGTTAAGAGGCAGGGTATTAAGGTATATTGTACAGAACAGCAGTTTTTTTTACTCAGACTTCCACCACAGTTCAGTGTAACACATTTCTAAGTCAGTGCTGCACTCTGCTTAAGGGGAGTTTAAATGAGCATACTTGAAATAGCTTTAGTAAAACTCTTTGTTAACAGAAAGATGGAACAGTCTGCAGCCTACTATGCAGTACCTACAATCCGCAGAAACAGTTTGTGTTAAAGCCTAAGATATGTAAACCCATCCAGCTAGACTGGTGACTCTAGGAGGCAAATATGACTGGAAACTGAAACCCAGATGTCAAATTTTTGTATACTGCTTGTACGTCTAATGCAAAGCTAAAAAATACAGTTTTCATTGCAGAAGAGTTCTCATTTGCGGCAAGTAGCTGCAGCCCTTGTAAGCATCGGAAATAAACCAACCTTTCTTTTCTTCCCTGTAAAAATACAAGCAAAATAACCTCTGTTTTTTCAATTCCAGTATTGTGTCTTGTAGCTATTAGTATGATTATTTAATGAATTTCACTTTGTAAAATGCTAGCTTTAAGAATATTTTCAACTAGTACAACTTAGTATTCTAATCAATACTCTGTACTCGTTTTAACATTTGAGATCAAATATCAAGGCTGCAGTGACATCTTGTGGCATTTTTTTGCAAAGAAGCAACTTTTTTTGCTGTTGTATCATTTTAGTACTATATCCTGTTTTTTTAATCAAGGATTGTTTTCAATATATATTTTAGGTATCATGTTTCAAATCCTGTGTTGCATTAACAGTAATTTCAACAGAACATTCAGAGGTGGTGATGATTCTGCTTAGACTCTTAAATTACCAAATGACATATGGATAATCTCTCAAAGGAAATAATCACATGCATATTATTTTGTTTAAAATGTAATTTTTGGTAATGTATTTTCAGTAAATAATCCTAAGGCATTTTTATAAATACCAAGAGATAAAAAAATCCACTTTAAAAAAAATAAGCAAACAACCCCATTTAGTTCCAAAGTACAATGAATTATGGGTGGAGCTTAAGTTTTATCTTTGTATTTTCTTTGCTAGCTAAGACTAAATGATTAAGGTTGTTGGTTTATGTCTTTTCTTCCTTCATAAGTAGGCCTTACCTAAATTAAATGAATGTATATGCAACAAGTACACATTTTTTTTTAAAAAAAGAAATCTTGGTGCTACTCATGAGTATGCAAGCTGTGAGCTTACTTTAGACACCTTAACACTGAAAAATTAGGTCAATAATCTGAAAATAAATATATCATAAGTCTGCATTCTGTATTTTATTTTACAATGGTGCAGATTAAATGTAACAGTATCATTACAAGCTTGTTCTATTAATTCTTTCACTGATACAGAAGAACAAAAAAACATCCCCAAAACCAAAACAACTTCGCTCCAACAAAGAGCCCAATACTAAGATTTGGCTGACTTGAGTTCATTTTACATTTCAAAAATAAGGTTAACAACAACTGAGTCTTCACAAGTCTAGTTAATACTGCACAGAACAGAAACCATGGAAGACAAGTAAGTAAATGAAATAAAGTAAACTACCACTGGGAAATTTGCATTTCTGGAAAGCTCATAGACCTGTTTGTATACTAATTAGCACTACAGCACAATAACTAAAAACTACTTTTCACTATTACCACAAAATTAAGAAGAATTTACATTGCCATGTTAAGATTCTGCCCTTTAAATCTTACAAAAGTAGTTTCACTGAACAGAAATCAAATCCTTTAATACTGATAGAACAATGCAAAAGAATCCTTCATTCCCCCCAAAGACTCACACCCTGCTGTAAAGAACTTGTCATATTTTTCACTCTTTGTTCAGCTAACTTATTACAAAAAAATGATAAAATTATACACCATTTGTGCAGATGCTATTTGTGTACAAGGTATTAGCTGTGACCGGTTGCCCACAGCTACCTTTGAACTGATTCTAAGAATCAATTAAAAGCTGATGCAGATGAAACTAAATCTGCTTTGGATGCTAAATGTGATTCTGAGATCCAGGAAAATCACTTTTTCTCTCCTTCATACCACAAAAACAAACAAACAAAAAACCAAAACAAAAAAACCCAAAAAAAACAAAAAACCACCAACAAAAAAACAAAACCACCAAAAAACCCAATCCTTCTGCAACTTCATTGGAAAAGGTTTGCCCTGTCTATGTCAATAGGTTTTCAGAACTATAGAGTCCCAATCTAACAAAAGCCATTAACAGCAGCTCTGTTTCTTGCTATAAATAAAGTCAGGGAATTTAGAGACTGATAATAGTTCATCCCTGTCAAGTATCACTGTACCTTAAAGTACTTTTTTTTCATAATGCTTTACCCATTTATTGTATCTTTTAAGTCTGTTGTCATAGCCACAAAAACAGATGAAAAAAGGAACTAAAAAGTAAATACTCATTGAAAGACTAGCTAAAAAAAAGTAGACCTGCAAAATTACAAAATGTACATTGTAATAGATGTTCAACACCCTGCTCTTACTAAGAACTGTAAATAAAAAAAAATTAACAAATTGAGCATTTTCCTGGGTGCATGTTTGTAACAACTTATATGCAGAATATCAAAATAAAACTAAGTACTAAAGAGAATATTAATAAGTAACATTCCATCCAATTCTTCTGGCTGCTTATATGAGTTTCATATTTCATGTATTCATGTTTCTTATATTTCCACCACTAGGATTTACCTTTCAGCTGCTTGCAGTATTTCAGCAACTCTAGGCAAATCAATAATAGAAAAAAAAAGCCACATCAGAGATCGTTTTCCATTAACTCAGCAGGAGTAGATATTGTAGGCAATGGTTTAAGGACTATCTGAGATTAAGGTGAGGTACTCTTCTGCCTTTCACAGCAGTTTCAAGAACATCTCAGAACACCGAGTAGCTTATATACAAACTTCAAGGGGGTTTTGTACAGGAGGCCAGAAGCTTGACCAGCACTTCACTGTAGCTCTTCTACAGCTTCACTGGAAACTGGGTAGGAGCAGGTGAGGAGTGGGAAGGCAAGGAAGCATCTCAACAAATAACTGTCAAAAATATGCCTAGACTTCATTTGACTGGATATGTATATTCAAGAAAAAAAAATCTGAATGTTAAGATTTGAAGAGTAGGAGTGCATTTTTTTTGTATGTTTCTGAAGAACTGGCCTAATTAATTAGAGTAGCTTTTCCGGTTTTAAGGAAAGAGGATGATTTTATCATAGCTAAGCATGACTATATATTCTTTAAGTTTTCTCAAAACTTACCTTTGTGAATTAGTTAGAACAGAAAGAAAAATACATAAAACGCCTAGTGGAGAAAAATCAGAGGCTACAAAGAGGGATGGCCAAGATGCAGTAATTACACCTTCTTCTCTCCTTGAACTCAGTACAATTCACTGAGTGTTATTTAACATTTAACACCTTAAATTCATTAGCTTACATTTTATTTTTGTGATTGGCATAATTAGGAAAACCAAATTGAGAAATCATGATATTAGAATATTTTAAGGGCATGCCATCATAAATATTAACCAGTTTATTTACACAGTAGGATCTCTGTAACAAATGCTCTGCTCGGTGCCACATTCCAGAATAGCCACTGTTAGTGTCTTTTTCTAAATTTCTTATGTCAACAGGCTTCACAAAGACTCCTGAAGGCTTTCCAGTATGCTTGGCTACAAGAAAATTCATGGCAATATCATCACAATTTTGAGTTTCATCTATTAAGGCGTAAACTGCTTCTGGCTGCTGCTGAAAGTCTTCTAAATATCCTCTGTGAAAAAATGCTGCACCGATAAGCACCATAGAATACTGATCTCCATTCCCAAATCCAGGGTTCTGCAATTCAAAGCTGCCGTAACTGTATATGCCTGAAGGAGTAGAAATGTGCTTTCGAGGAACAAATCCCACTATATGCTCTGGAAATTGCTGAAAGAAAAAAGGAAATTTAACACATATTTCCCAGTGTGGGGTTCACTTAAGTGCGTTTATAAGAGAGATTTATGCATTTTTTAAATGAAAGAAGGACAACATTATTGCCAGGAAAGAATTAAATTGTTGGCATATGGTCCTTTGATCTGCATAAATGTTGCAATTAAATACACTTTCACAAAACTGACAGTCTGCCTCATTCCGCATCACATAGTGCCAACAAAACATCTACCCACAATTGGCAGCTGTGTACTTGGCACTGAAAATAACTTTACAGACAATTTCTCGTGTTTTGCAAAACAAAACACACAGACTACTACACATTGAAATAAATTCATCGGTTAGCAGCTTCATAGTTTTGTAAAGTAAGAGTTAAAATTTTTAGAGATTACACATATAGATAGTACTAAAGAACAATTTTGCACTTTCTACTATTTAACATTTCAAACTTCCTAAAATCTAACTTTAAAGCTAGAAAACCAATGGTAAAACAATAATACAGTATTGCTCTAATTAAAACTATTAATCTCAAGCGCAACTCACAAATACTGCCTGCCAAGATGCAAAACATTACCTGCCAAACGGAAAAGGCAAAAGCAAGGTCATGAGCACTGACTAGTGTGTCATCATCCATCATTAAAACAGCTGAAAGAAGGAGAAAATGAGAAAAACTTTTAATTGATCAAAAGGTTAAATACATGAACACAGTATGCAGCACAATGCTTCACAAATGAAATATAAAATTTCTACAACTATTAAGCTGAACTACAATTCCTTGAAAGTAGATTGATAAAACATAATTAGATTCCGAAGCTAAAGCGAGGTTACAGCTCTGTGGTAACTGGAAGCAAACCTAAGTTTTAGATTATTTGCCAGGCTGTTACAAAACTCAGCTGAAGAAATATGTGTTAGAAAACTTGGGAATATTTGGCAAAGCAGCTTAAAATTCTACTAATCTTGTGTAAAGACACAACTGGAATAGTTAGATACTTTTCTTTAGCATATGAGACTTACAAAGGATTCTTAGTATAAAATTTTACTCATCTCACTATGTGAGCAAGTTAAATTGCCCAGGCAACATTCAGTATTATTAACTACAGAAGAAAGACTCTTTGCCTTAAGTTTTAGACAAAAGGCTACAAGGAAGTAGAAAAGGAAGGATATTCTTATATCTGAACTGCAGATGCATTCAAACTTTTAAAGTTTACAGGTAGCACAGATCTTACTGCAGTAAGTAAAACACTTGGGAAGTTGAAGTTTCCAGTGTCTTCCTAGAAATCATGTGTTTGAACTAGCAGGCATGATAGGGAGGGGGCAGTAAATGCAATTACCTTTACTAATCATGAGTAAGGTCAGGTCTGTAATGCAACATATGGGGGTTTTTTCCACTTGAAACAAACAGGATTTATTGTTGTACACCTCCTAGAAAGAGCTTAGGAAGAATATTTAGATGAATACCCAAGAGACTGGGGAAAGTACTTCGTAAATAAAAGGGCATGTAATTTGAGACAGAAAGTCAGACAGCTAGCTGGGAGGGAAGTTTCTTGGAAGAGCAGAACATGCTTGAGAACTTAGTCTTAAGAGGAATGGACTAAATCAAGTCTTTACCAGATTACTTAAGTCCAGATTAGTGCAGACTTTTAACAAATGCATGCATTTTGAATTTCAGTTTATGTTACAGAAGGAAGATAAGCTGAACTACCTATGTCTGCCACACAGAGGAAATGGAGAACTGTTGCAAAAGACCTTGAAATGCATTTGACATTCCTCTTTCTTTTCCTTTACTCTTCACTGACAGCCTGGTGGTGGTGTGCACCTGATACCATAACACAGGTTTCCTCTATACTAGCCACAGTCTATTAAGTGGTCCAAAAGATCCCCCAATTTATTACACAGTACAACTCAACCATCTCTCTTTCAGCATTCAGATTTCAAGCATGAAAATAATATTAGTAATAGTGATATGAACTGTTGATTACCTTTTGTTTCCAGGTCAGGGAAATTCTGCAGTCTGTTTCTCATACGATTTACAGTTTGAACTTTAAAGACAACAGGGACAGGATGAGGCCCCAAGGAATTCCACATTTCCTCTGGCGTCTTCTCACCAATGTTGTTCCACACAACAATCACTTTATGTAGGTGGGGGATTGCTTGATAATGATTTAAAAGCTTTAGCAGTAAGTCAGTTCTATTGTATGTCTGCATAATAAGAGTGAATGAATCCAAGGCAGACTGACTCTGGGTTTTCGGTTCCCTTCTCGAATTGGGCAATTTGTCATCTTTGATAGTGGGAAGCAAAGCTGTTAAAGCACCTGCCACAAGAAGCAAGACGATGATCACCACAGAGGTGAAGCGTAGTAGGCGGATTCCCATAACTCTTCCTGGAAGTTTACAGAAGTGAAAACACCTTTAAAACAAGTAACAGGAAAGGAAGTCATTAAACCCATGTACAGTTTTCCCTCTTGAGCAAAACTCCCAAAAATATTAAGTACATTTTCATTTAAGTAAGTAAATAAGGAGGACTTCAACACTTTGGCAAATTATTTCCAACTATCAAGACAGGTGTTTCTGGTACTCTGTTTCTGTATTTACTTGCTTTTCACTTTTTTCAGTTAACTTTGGATTTTGTTATTTTGTGAAAATAAATCTAGAGTAGTTCTTTAAAGTGTTCATTGTTTCCTATTTTCTTAGTTCTAGATTTTTGATTGAACATTTACATACCTTACCAAGCTTATCCAGCTGAAAGTAGAAAGCCAATTTGTACAGAGATTCAGTGTTTTCAGCATTGCAGGAGCTCTACCTTAACTGGGAAGCAAAAAGGAGAGAAGGTACCTTCTCAAAAGCTCTGGCAGAAAGGAGGAAAGAAAATGCTCACTCTGTTGCTCAGGCACCACACAGAAGGAACAATCTTTATAACTGATTTGCTGGACATTTTGTCAATAATTTGTATATCTGGTTGATAATGGTAATCAGTACAGAAAATGTGATGCTGATCATACTAAGGTTATAACACACAGCTGGAGCAAAAGAAACATGGAGTAATACAGGAATGCAACAATTTTAGCAACAGCTGAACTGATACATCTAGAACTCCTGAGAAAATCGCAATATCAGATGCTACCTATCAGCTAACAGTGAGTGCAGATTTAGCTTAAGGCAGAGGTTTCTGGAAGTAAACATAAGCTCTTAAAAAGCAGCTTCTAGAAAGACAGCCCCTCAAATGTTCTTCACAGAGTTAGAGGACATCCTGAGCTGGAAGGGACCCATGAAGATCATCAAAGTCAAATTCCTGGCTCTGCCCCAAAATCCCACCATGTACCTGAGGGCACTGTCCAAACACATCAAGCTTGGTGCTGTGACAATTTCCCTGAGGAGCCTGTTCCAGTGCCCAACCACCCTCTGGCTAAGATGGTTAGATTAGATACTTCCTAACATCCAACTTAAGCCCCTTGAAATGGCTTCATGCCATTCCCTCGAGTCCTGTCACCAGAGACAAGAGATTGGTGTCTTGCCCCTCCACTTCCCCTAGTCAGGAAGCTGTAGACAGCTGGGAGGCCTCACAGACCCTTCTTCTCCAGGCTGAACAGACCAAGTCACCTCAGCCACTCCTCAGACGGCTTCCCCTCAAGGCCCTTCATCATCTTCCCAGCTCTTTGGACACTAACAGCTTTATAGTCTTCTTATATTGTATTCTTATAAAACTGCACAGCACCACCATGAGGTGAGGCTGCATCAGCGCAGAGCGGGACAATCCCCTCCCTCGCCTGGCTGCCACGGCACTGCTGACTCGTGTCCAACTTGCCATTGACCAGGAGCCCCAGGTCCCTTTCTGTGGCACTGCTCTCCAGCCTCTCGTTCCCCAGTCTCTCTGTACATCCAGGGTTGCCCCATCCCAGGTGCAGAGCTTGCACTTCACAGTTTTCCTTTTCTCCTTCTCTACTTGCAAGATTAGTACAAATTGAAGATGAACATTATTAGCTTGCTGCTACCTCATCTATACATATTATTGTAGTACCATTACCCATCTATGCATATTATTCATGTTCCTTTGTGAGTAATTTCTAGGTTTTCAGCAGGAAATTCTGATCAAATTCAGTGATCCTGGACAGCCAAACAAGTACAAATTTTGAGAGAGTATCTGTGTGGTTTTTTTCACAGAATTTTGAATCTTTTTTTTTTTCAAAGTGCAAATACCATGCTTGAAAATATGAATGTAAATTATTTTAGTCTAAAATGCCTCGCAACTTACCTCATAGTTGCCACGTAGGATTGTTTTCCCAGCTTGTTTTTACAGGGCAGTTATTTGTGATCTTTGAATCTGCTGGAAATTAAAGGGACTCTGTAACTGGAGATCAACAGTAATCCACATACTACCTAGCATTCTTTTACTAGTAAAAGTTCCTCTCAATTACTGACTGATATATGCATTCATGGCAATTATCCCATTCCTTTTCGTATTGTTCAGTTGAATAATTATCTGTCTTTCAATGAACACTCCAGAAAGAAATCATTACACCAGATGG
>VZUA01028726.1:11342-26552 GCA_013401035.1 Horornis vulcanius
TGCCAGCAGGTCATGGAAGGTGATCCTGGCCCTGCACTCAGCCCTGGTGAGGCCACATCTGGAGTGCTGTCTCCAGTTCTGAACTCCTCCAGACAAAGAGACTGGAACATCTCTCTTACAAAGAAAGCCTTGAAGAGCTGTGAGGATTGTCAATGTATGTAAGTGTCTGAAGCGAGGGTGTGAGGATGGAGCCAGTCCCTCTTTGATGTTGCTGAGCAATAGGACAAGAGGCAAAGGGCAGAAACTGATGCACAGGAAGTTCCACCTCAACATGAGGAAGAACTTCTTTACTATGCAGGTCATGGACAGAGTTCAGTGAAGGGCCACAAGGCTGATGAAGAGACCAGAGCCCCTCACACATGGAAAGGCAGAGAGCTGGGACTGTTCATCCTAGAGAAGAGATGGCTGGGGGGATCTCACCAATGTGTTTAAATACCTGAAGGGAGAGTGAAAACAGGATGTAAGCAGGCTCTTCTCAGCAGTGCCCAGCAGAGGCCAGGGACACACACTGAAACACAAGAGGGTCCCTCTGAACATCAGGAAATGTTTTTTTACTGTGTGGGTGACTGAGCATTGGGCACAGGTTGCCCAGAGAAGCTGCAGAGTCTCCATCCTCGGAGACATTAAAAAAACCAAATGGGTACAGTCCTGGGTAACCAGCTCCAGGTGACCCATCTTGGGCAGAGGGACTGGATAAGATGATTTCCAGAGGTCCCTGCCACTTCAACCATTTTCTGAGTCTGGGTTAGTGTTGAACAGAAAGTTTTAAAATGTATACCTTTGCATTTCCAGCTCATTGATTGATAGTGATTCATCAGTTCCATGGATCCCACAGAACTGATTCCCTCTTCATGAGCTGCTGACTTCATCTTGGATAGCAAGATTAGAAGAAGCCATTCTGAGTTTGTTATTCTGGGGAGAAACAAGGAGTAAACCTTTGTTGGAGGATGAAATCAAGCCTTTTTCTTACTTTCTACCATTGCAAAACTGAAGCCTACACTCATCACAAAGTGATGTTGACCTAGAAAAAATACTAGTCCACATTCATTATGTGTTAAAATCTGAAGAACTGGGGAGTACCATGAGTTTGACATGTCAGCATGAGGCCCAAAACTGTACTTAATCCAACTCTCCTGTTACCCATGCTGCTTGTGCGGAGGAGTAAAAGTATGTTTAGCTCCTGCTGGGGATTTAATCTCTCCTTCACGTAGCCTCAACAGTCATGTTTGTAAGTTCATGGAAATATCAAGGGAACATCTTGTTTTTAATGTATATTGTAGCCTTACCTATGACAGTGTGTATAGAATGCATAATTAACCAAGTAAATAATTATTTGCTGACCAACTTAAAGGACATTCCTAAAGTAATCAGATGCAAAACTACCTTGCTGCCCAGGTCCTCCTCCAGCCCTTTCTCAGTTACATTTAGCTCAGATTACTTAATCAAGGGATGACTCTTGAGATGGAATGTATTTCTCAAGCCTGTAAATATATTGTTTCACTGTGATGAATATGAAATACAAGTTCATCATTCAGGACACAATGTACATCTCCCAAGTGTTGCTCAGGGATTACAAAGGATTTATGGGCAGGTAGAGCTCTGGCTGGATACAGCCTTTTATATGCCTACAAGTCCAAGCAGGGATAAGCTGCAAGTGTTTAAGCTGAGGAAAGCTCTTGTTGTGTTGGCTAATTAAACCTCTTCTGGTATCACCTTTATTACTCTTGATGATATCTTGCAGACAATTTGAGCTGCAAATTGGTGAGTTCTGCCTAGATTTTAGTAATTGCTAATTATTAAAGCTTTTTGGTTCATATTGGAGAAGGTGTTTTATAATCCTATTGGTAGGGTGGTCACAGTATCATCAGCAAAATCCAAATCATGCTTGCTGTTGTTAAGCTATCTGGTGCTATATAAGCTAAATGATAAATACTTTCTCATATAACTCTCATTATCTCTTTTCATAATGAAGCAGGCAGTGACATAAAGGTGAAACAAGGCTTTTCCATTTGAGCTCTGTTAAACTGTTCATTGAAGCTATGCTTACTAAAAATATAAAACTATGCCTTGCTAGAAGAGTTCTCATGTCCATTATTTTTCTTGGACTTCATAATCCATCAAGATGACATTGATACTAAAGTCTGTCAAAAGCTTTCTTTAAATATGTGAAATTTGGTGGCTTTTGCTGTTCAATTATCTCTTTGATGGCTATTCTGACGGTAAAAATCTGGTGGGGGCCTTGGTTTTCTGGAAAGAACCATATCTTGATCTTTCTTTACATTTGCCTTAGTTCATTAATTCTGTTTATGTCAGTTCTGTCTTTGGAGAAGACTGAAGGGGCCCCAAAGCCTTCACAGTTTGTGCTTATGCTTAGGTCATCCTTGGCATTTTGAATGAAGTGCTGCTTTCAGACTGATGAGAAAGCTTTCCTGTCTCATAGGGTTTTCAACAGTTTGGTGATTTTACTGATAAACTCATCAATTTCAGCTTTTTGTTGTTGTTGTTGTTGTTTTTCCTCTTTGTCTGAAACTACAGTGGTTTTACATAGTATAAAGCTTTTTCACAGCTTCATTTGTGATGTGAAATGATTCAGGCTTTGGCTAGGACTGCTGGCTGATAGCATCACCAGTTTTCCACGCTGCTTGCAAGTATTCTATCTCCTAAGCATGATTTGTCCATAGGCCTTTTTTTTTCTGTTTATTTGTAATAGGTCATCCAGTTGATATAAAGTTGTCACTCAGAATTTTGCTTGTCTTAATTAAGTGATTTACATTGTGGCTTTCAGAAACCTTTTCAGTTTCTGTGATACTGTTGACTCACATATCTGCTTGTTTCTTCCAAATTTTCCCCCAATAGGTGCTCTTGACATTGCAGTGTGAGCATTAAGTGTGGAGGGCAGCATCTGTGGCAGAAACACCTCCCTGCAACGACAGAGCACTTCATCACCCACTTCAGAGAGCAGAGGACATGAACAGCTTGGCAAGACACACACAGAGAACAACTACCAAATGCTGACTCTGCCATGAAAACAAGGAAAAAAAAAACCCTCCCTGAATTATTTCAGAGAAGCTGACAGAAAACGCCTGTTTTGAACAACAGCTCAGCCATCCAGCTGTGCCAGAAATACGTGTCTCCGTAACAAGACATGAAAGGGATGGGATGTTCCATTACTGAGATTCCAATTAGCTAAAATAGGGACAAAATTGGTTAATACTTAAGCTGATTCAATCAACTGTCTTTAAATTTCACTGCCAGACTAGCAATCATTTCAAGCATGTTCTCAGCCATGCAGTTGTGACAGCCTGTGGATGAGCCAATTCAGAAGATGCATCCAGTGAAGCTGAACAAGAGCTGGTAGACATACATCATTTGATTTCTATTTTTGCTTCTCTCTTTTTTTTGTCAATCACTTGTGTGTGGAGAATTCACAGAGATTCACCCATCAATGCTAAGACTAACTACAATTAACACACATAAAGATGTTTCTTACATACCAACATCAAAATCTTTCTATTTGGATTTTTCTAGAAATCTAGGCATGTGACCTCTCTGCTAGATTTTGTAGCTAGCTCACTGTGGTTATGAACTCACACAGCTGGAATTGTCCACTCAGTTCACACCATGAGTCACCTTAGTTATTTAGTGTGGCTTTACTGGACCAGCCTAAAAGAATTGGGAAAAGCCCATTTAAAAAAAAATACAAAAAACCCCTGTCAACAGTGAGACTTTCTCTCTAAACTAGCTAGTTCATGACTGCTTTGTATCTTTCACCTCACAACAGATGCTGCAGTTTCACTGTACAGTTTGCAGCCATGAGAGAGGGGAAAAAGAATGAAATTTGTAGCCTGACAAAGCAGTCTCTTCATATCTAAAATATTAGAAATCTTATCAAGTCTGTTTTAGTTTGCTGTTCAATTCCTCAACACCTATTCTTTATTCACCTGAAATCATGGCCTACTGTGACACATGCCTACCTGTTCTAGAAGCTATTAGAGCTATTTTAAAAGGTATATATGTTATTATTTTTGAGACATACAAAGCACTATTATGTTTGGACCAATATTTTCAATTATGTCTTCATTTACATATTCATTCTGAGGGTTGAAACCCATGAGTGATATCCCTGTGGTATTGCACAGTACTGCCTAACACAAACCAAGTAGCTTTTATTCTACATTATCTGATTGTTTTCCAGTACATCTTCCTAAATTCTCTTTAAACTACAAAGTGACAGGTACAACACGGAAGATGAACCTTCTCTCTGTCTGCCAGACTACAATTCCTTAGGGCAGATCACTTAGCAAAGCCATTTACTGGGTCTTTGTCATTAATTATATTTGCTTTCTCCATGAAAATAGGACAAAATATCCCATTTTTAAAAGCTATCCAGGGCAGTGCAGAGCAGAGGATACTTTGCTGGAGGGGCTGCAATTCCAGGATTCGACTCTTCTACTGACTTCCTTTGTCTGTTGGGACTTTGTTTTTCTTTTTAAGTCTTTTTGAGACACTTTCTTCTCTCTGCAATCTCAGCTCAAACTGTGCATTAAAACAGATTCTTAATCTGGGAAGAGATGATAATTAAAATAGGTTCTTGGAAAGTGAAGGGCAAAAACGACTTTTANCAGGATTATACATCACCACGTAAAAACAGACTGTTCTGTTTCTTCTTCAACCCTCCAAACAATCCTGTGGCACACACAAATAGATGATTTAATTTTTTTTCAGAAATCTACCAAGCTTGACTTGCCTTAATAGATTTTGTTTGTCATGGGGAAAAATCTGGACAGTATTCACTTTGTTAGTTTTTTCCGTGTTTTGCTTTTAAAAGATTTCTCCATGTCAGAAATAGGACTACAACTTTTCAGATGTAATTGAACAGCCCTTCTACATTTTTCTGAAATACTCCTCATCATTTTATTAGGTGAAATTGCACTAAAATGTATGTTTTGTCCTAACCCAGATGCTTCACACTATCATGTGACTTCTGGGAGAAACAGCTTGGTAAGTGTCAGGGCTGAGTAAGAACACGTGAAAACAAAGGGCTAAAAATAAAGCACAAGAGAAAGAAAACCAGGAGGGGAAAAAAATAGCATTCACGAATAAGAAGAAAATACTTGATCTTTATAATCACAAAAACAACAAAAAAAAGCAAAGTAATACAATAATAACCACAAATTCACCATGATCTGCAAGTCAACCATATCACAATTTTGAGTTGTAAAACTTGCTATAGGTGTATCAGCTAAAGTCAGAAACTACAACTTCTTAGGGTACAGAAGGTGAATATGTGTGAAATTTTTCTGATGTGCAAAGCACCCATGTCCATAACTACACATCCAAGAGCAACCAGGCTGTGCATGGCTCTTTGCAAAACCAATTTCCTTTGGCATTGCCTGCTGTGGAAATGGTTTGAGCTGCTGCTGGGTGCAGGATGGACTGCTCCAGCAAGCTCTAGAGAAAGCACTCAAGATTACTTTGAGGCTGAATCTGAATGAACAACTGGTTTTCCTCAAACTATGTTACCTCTAGTCGTTCCTATTGGAACTAAATTCCAAGATAACGAATTCTTAATTCAAAATTTAAACTCTTCCATCACCATTACTCCTAGGTCATACTTTACATATTTTCTGGATTAAATCAGTAGAGCTTCCCTTCCTCAGTATTGTTCAGCAGTGGGATTCTTTTGATGAACTTTTGATGCTTAGACTGCTCAGAGACATGATTGTCACAGCAGTTACTTGGGCTTCACTTCTTTGTATCTCATGTAGTCAACCACCTTCTCTGGATAAAGCTGGGGAGTTATGTGACAAACTCCACACTCACTAACAATTTATTACGTACAGGAACAAATGTTCATTTCTTGGCCAACACAACCCTGGGAGACAGATTACCCTTCCAGCCTCTTCAGCCCTTTACAGCCTCCACAACCCTCCAAGACCTCTCAGCCCCCTTAAACTGGGACATTCGTGTGAGCCAGAGCACAGTTTGGCACCTCACTTGCCCACAGGTGCCACCACTGCACCTTGGCCACACAGACATTCCCTTCCTGCTCTTCTGTGCCCTCAAGGGAATGCAGGGCTTGCTCTGCACAGCTGGGGCACTCACAACCTTCAAAGACCTAACAGCCCCTATAATCACAGACCTCATAGCCCTATAGCCTTAACAGGCCCTATAGCCCTCACAGAACTCACACCCTTCACAGCCCCCACAGCCCAGACTGCCCCCATGAGCCTTACAGAAATTGTCATGGGTGGAGAGGGAGCTTCAAACAAAGTTTATTCAAAAATCCCTCCTGTTGAGTCACAAGGTGCAGAAGAAGAACCTCTTGCTTTCTAAACTCCTTCTCAGAAAGAGGAGACCAGGATCCAGTCCTAGCCCTGGACTTTGTAAATGGTTTAAGTTTTAGAATTTTGTTCCACACATTTTAATGATATCAAATCAGGTATATTTATATAAAAGTTAGTTATTTATTACGCTAAATAGTAGACAATAAAAATTAGACAAAAAGAACTCAATCAAGATAATTTACAGTATAAAAGCTAAAACTACTATTATGATATAAGATAGTGCACTATATCAAAGCAATATTAAAGCAACTAAATTAAAGCTAGCAAGAGGATATTGATGTAAATCACCCATACCAATGACTGAGGGCAAATCTCTTTCTCTTAACCTCGAGGTATACCCTGGCTGTCCCCAGAACCAAAGGCAGTCATCTCAAAGAAGGGATATACTTGAAGAACCTACCCTACAGAAAGTGAAGGGGAGTTGGATAGTGAGAAGGAGTTGACCATGCCTCCGGGTCAGTTTAGCAGCTTATCTGCCAAATCTTTGTCTCACTATCAGGAGCCTGATTTGAGGTTGGTGTGCCAGACCTGTTCCAGCATAATTCAAGACCAAAAACTAGCACATGATTCCTCTCTCATGTCTACCACTGATAGCCTTGCAAACAGGGCACTGTTGGAGTTGCTTCACCACATTCCAGGGCAGAGCATCCTGCTACACTCCAGCCCAACAGCAGTCAATCATCTTTACCTCATGAAGTGGTAAAGCAGGTACCTTGTGCCTCTGTGCAATTAAAGCATCCACTGCACAGGTGTACGTTATCCTTAAATATGTTCTCATCAGTCTCCTAGGTTTTACTCTTTTATCTTGACTTCTAGAGTTTGAAAAAGTGTTAGCTATATTAAAATCATACATTAGACTTTTATGTACAAAATCATTATAAAAATTGGTTAGAATTTAGTTAACAATATTAAGCAGAGCATAATATAGAATTAGGTTTTGGGTCTAGAAAGAAAAATTGTTATTATTTCAATTTATGTATGTCTGGAATGGTTAGTACCCTTGTTTGTTGTGTGAGGTACCAAACTATTATATTTATATATATATATATATGTGTGTGTGTGTGTGCATATATATATATATATATATACACACACACAAACAATGACAACAATATTATAAGAACAGGGAATAATATTAAATTCAGAATTCCTCCTGAGGCTGGAAATCATCCAAACAAGCAAATCAGGATGTTCCCTATCCCATGTGGATGCAAGACCTTATGCAGTGGTATAGACACACCCTGGGAAAGGGGGAATGTCAGGGTGTACCATGGGAAAGTGCCGTTCTGTAAAAATTCTACTACATAATACTCTGGTTGTCTCAAGGGGATCAAAGATAAAACAAAACTCACCTATTATTCCAGTCAGGTGTTGAAGACTGAAAGGTTATGGTTTATGGCTCACACGTTTTTATGAAGGGCTTTTGCCTGTTACAGCAAAACTATAACAAAAGCTGCACAGAAGGACCACTGAACCCTGAATGGGCCTCCTGGTTGAGCCCTGGACTCCAAGCTGAGGTCTGGGCTGGGGAAGAAGAATATTCCCACAGGAGGATTAAGCCCAGCACCTTCGGGGTGGAGGCTACTGTTACATTTTATCTTCTTTTCTGTCAGAGTCCAGATTAAATGCTCAAGATGGCATTTCTTGTTCGGACTCAGATGTTTATTAATTCTTATCTATATCACACTCTCACAAGCTGTGAGTTCTACCACACTTCTAGCTAACAAAGTAAAAAATGGCTCCTATCTCTTTCTCTACAAGGTCCTTTAAGGATAAACTGTCCAGTTAAAAAATGACACCTAAAATATTTTTACTGTTAACCCAATTACCAACCACCCGTGGCCTGCAATGTGAACTTTTCTATCCAATTACAAAACACCACCCAGACCCATGAAGAAGTGAAAAAGAAGGACTGGCCTCTGCCCTAAAATCTCCATCTTGCTTTATATATATATTACTATATTCTAAAACCTTAAACTCTTAAGTTTCCCACCATGTGATATCACACACTTCTATCCAAACTACACACCCATAATCCCAGTGCTGTCTCTCAATTTTGGAAGCCTTTTCCAAGGCCTCAGGTCAATGCAGTGTTTTCTTGGGGGTCAGTGCCTGTCAGCACAGAAAGCCTGAAATTCTCAGTGCCCACGGTTCCAACAGGCTACAGCCCCAGGTTTACCAGCTGCCAGGCTGGCACAGACCCCCACACCAACGTGGGGAGCAGGAGGGGGTTTGGGTGTGTGGCACAGCCTCTGGTCACGGGCAGTGCAGCCCATCCTCCCTTGCTCAGGCTGGCCCAGGTGCAGGGCCTCCCAGCCTGGGAAAGCCACACCTGTGTGACACCACGAGGGGCAGCACAGGGGTGGCAGGGCTATCAAAGGCCCCCCAAAGGGGTCCCCAGACCCTGCACCCCAGCACTGCCTGTGGTGCAGAATGATGCAACTGATCAAGGGCCTTGAAAGAGACGGTGTCAAACTGGCTCTCCCCAGGGGAGGCACCTGGGCACTCCCACCTGCCCAAATGGATATTAATCCATTGGATTCTATACTTTTTGGTGGGGGAACCTCACCACCAAGACCAGATGGAGGGAAGCAATGAGACATTGGGACCCACAGAGTGATGATATGTTTTCTACTTAATCTGTCTCCGTCACTGTCCCTTACCCACCTCCCCTTTTTTCTATTTCCTTCTTTACTTTTTCCCTTTTTCTTTTCTCTTTACTTTTTTTAGCGTTAAAAAAAATGTAACCTTGTTTGGTTTTAATCATGTTTTGGGGTATTTTGAACCTCAGGATTTGTGATCCACAGACAGCTTTCTTGCTCCTCTGCGATTAAAGCGGATTGTAGCAGTTGGGACCAAACAATTTACTAAACCCTTTATTTGTTTCCCAAACATGAAATGTTCTCTTCTGTTCTGTCAGTTTTACTTATGCCTTGCCTTCTTTGCCTACAGCCAGAGAAAACTCTCCAGCTGCCAACTCAGCTCCTCTGTCATCCCCTTCTTCTGCACAATCATGCTTTACACATCACTTGTTATTACAACATCCTCTTCCTTCGGCACAGTAACAGATCTGATTTCATAATCATATGAAATCCTCTGTGAGCTCCAAAATTAAGTTCAGGGAGGAACATTTTCCATCTCCTCTGGCAAATATAAAGAAAACACAAACCTCCCAAAACCTTGCTTGCAACAACATGAAATTTATATACGTACTGAGAAGACATTAAAATGCAATAATCATTATTAATAAAACTTAAATTTATTTAACATCTTAACAATACTGATGAAGATTCCTAACACCATGCAGGCAAATTTCAGTTACAGTACCCAGCCAATCCCTCTGAGACCTTTTCAGCTTTGGAAAAATAATTTTTGTTTTAGAAAAAATAACATTTCATTTACATAAACAAGAAATAACATTTCCTTTACAAGAAATGTGGTAGTAAATAAAATGTTATTTATATGCATTTTATTAAAGAAATAATCTCTATTTAGACTTTTCCACCAAAACAAGGTTAATGCTTATCAAGGATCAGTAGTTAAATAAAATAATATTAGGAACAGCTATTAATTTCTGAAGCAAGGTTTTCTTGACATAGTCATAGACCTTTGAGATTGTATAAACACAGAAGACTAAGATATCTACCAAGTTCACCTTTAACTTAGCAAGAGCCTTACTATGAATTTCAAACCAAATATAATTTGGAAGTGTTTCAGGCCAGGTTGGACAGGGCTTGGAGCAACCTGAACTAGTTGATGTCCCTGCCCATGGCAGGAGGTGGACAGGATGAGCTTTACAGTCCTTTCAACCCAAACAATTCTGGGATTCTATACCACAGAAAATATTTGATCAACGATTGCCATCTTTTGCAGAATCCTCTCCTAAATGTTACACCAGAAATGAGGAAGTTGCTGGAGCTGTCAGTGTCCTGATCAGAGCAGAAGATGGTACTAGGAGGTAAAATGGTAGATGTTCTTTGCAGCCTTGGTTTAAACTCACTGGAAATGTTTAGGGCCTGAGAAGGTCCTTCTACTTCCTAATTTTCCTAGTGGAGCCTTCTATCACTTTCTATACCAGGTTCCTGTGTATGGTTCCTGTATTGTGGAAAGGTTCTAGTGTTCAGGCAGCTTGTGTTTGCCCTCAGAATCTAATTCCATTATCAGTATTAACATATTAACACCAATTTTTAATATTACAACATAGGTTACCGCAGTACTGTATTGGTGGAATTTAAAGACATGGGATCTGAAATGACCCATGGTTCTTATTACATAACACCAGAAAGATGAGTAATTAAATTCTCAAACCCTGCTTTAGACCTCCATCAGAGTCACTTTTATAATGCTTATTTTTCATTCTGTTTTTTTTAATGTTCAGAACTTTAGATGAGCTTCTTTTCTCTGTGGGAACTGGTCCCACTAGATAGTAGTGGGATCAGATTGTTTTTAATATCTGCTTTCCCCAGTTACACAGCATTTCTTCCTGTATGACACACTGCTTCAGCATTTGAAACAGCAAACCCTGTCTGCCTTTATGATTACTCTTTTCAGATCTAATTTCAGTTTATCATTAAATCTGCCATAATATATCTCCACTTGTTCACATTGCTTTTACTTTATATTCTTAAAAACCCACAAGAATTAGTTTTGATTCTAGCACACATAGTCTCAATTTTCAATTTCTTTTTTATTTCCTTTTTCCATCCAAGAGGGGATAATGTGTAGGCGCAATTCTAGGATTTGACATTTGTGGCCACCCTAACAATGTTTTTCAGATTATACATTAAAACTGACTCGCCATTTTAGCCTGTATAACTGAGAGAAATAGGTAAAATGCTGTTGTAAATGTCAAATGGCATTATCTCACCATTGAATTTTTATATCCCACTTTCCATATAAAACTGATATAGAACCAAGGTACCAGAATAGCCATCATTATAAAAAGATCTATATATATTTTCAAATGTGTTGGTAGTGTTTCAGTTTTTAGTTATCAACACGACCTGTAAAACTGATAATAATGGAAAAATTCTATTTTGAATCAGAATGAAATATTTTTCCAGGTGGCTGCAAGCATGTATAAAAAATTCTTGTTACTTCACACTACCAAGATTCTTTCACATAAATGTCAGATAGCAAAAAATAAAAACTTCAGTACTTGTATGTATGATACACATGCAACTATTAGAGCTAGTTATATATGCTTATTTTATAATAATAAAAGGATGACAGCAAAATAGAGCCTCCCACAGCGGAAAGACATGCTCAGTATCTCCACAATAACACACAAGATTTACATTTTCTTTGTTCAAGGAATGCCTAAAGCATCTAAGGGAACGTGATGTGCATATGTGTAAAATCAATGTTCCTCCATGAATGCTTCTCTCCCAACCATTCAATTTGCACAAATAATACTATATAACCCAGCAAACATCAGATTAGTTTAAAAACTTTTTTGCAGTTCTTTGATGCTGNAAAAGAAAAAATTATAAGGAAGATAAGAAACTTTGCTTTGATAATTTCTTATTAGAAGTTTTTCTCACTTAACAGCCTTGTCTCATCATCCTCCTGGTCTTACTGGTGATGCAGAATGCTGACTCAGGTGCATGTGCCCCAGATTCTCATGGAGCTCCTTACTGCCTTTTTGCTGACATGCCATTGCCTGCTTTGCTTCCACCCCAGAGCTTCCAGTGCTACTCAGCACCTCTCTCGTAGTGTGACAAAAATGTTAAAGCAATACAAAGCACAAGAATTTACAGCATAGCAAGTCTGTAGACCCACTAGGCTGAGCAAAGCAGAGCCAGTCCCACACCTCAGGCTTGTTGCTCTGGTGCCCTCTGCTGCAGTAACCATTTGCTTGGCTTCTGAGTCCACCTGGGCAGGGACAAGGGCCTCTGCCAAGTGCCATATGCTGCCACCCTTTTATCTTGATGCATTTCCATTTCTGTTCTGTTTTAACAGAAAAGCAAAGTATGGCCCTGTACTTTCTTTCCTTCCTGCAGTGGTACTCAGGCTTTGTACTTTTTGAAATACGTTCCTTTCATTTGTAACATTTCTGCAACACACTTTACAACAGCCTTATATTGAGCTTCGGAAGGTTGCATGTGAACTGAGACGATAACAACTTTGAGAACTGTATTTTATAAGAATGCCTCTGCACATGTGTGTGTGTTTGTGTGTGTATAAAAGCATTAATCACTTAAATTAGCAATGTAATTTTTGTTCCTTTCTGGAATATTCCCTCATGTGCTGTAAAAATGGGGGAAAACAAGAGATAAGTAAGGGAATACACTCAGCACAGCTTTTCTACAGTGAGTCAGTACTTCTTCTTAGCTGTACCTAAACAGCCTTACTCTCATCTGGCAGGGATACCTAAATTGTAAAGGTCGTAAAAACAACTTATCAGGTTCACATAACAGGCAAGATGAGGAAAAGTCTGGTCTCCTGTTCCAACCCCTAGACCTTGTGCATCCTCCACATTCATGCAAGTCACAGTAATTACATTAGGACTAAACAGCCATCTGAGTAATTTTTCCAATGGAATTTACCAGGTAAAGCACTCTTACTACATGCAAAAGGTGGGATTATCTTATGTCTCTAGTCACAGCAGATTTCTTCAGTAAAAGATGATGATTTCTTGGAATTACCCTTGCTTCATATTGCCCATAAGGACACCAAGTTTGTTACTGGCTTGGTTTGAGAATGCCTGATGAAAGACTACTCCAGTGCATCTTGCAACAAATATAACTGTCAATTCCCAGAAGAAAAATGAGGATCAACCTTACCTAATCCTAAAACATGAATAACTCCATAAAACAAGTTTAGTTGGTTTTTATATTAGGGTGGATTTTAAGCAGCAGCTGCTTATTCAGAACTACATCCTTGCAGTTTTTAAAGTGTCTTATTCAGGTAATTGTAGAGGGATATGTTTGAAATTTCATCCCTCCGTGGCTTTTCAGAAGAGACCTCTAAACAAAAATCAGCTTTACAACATATACATATATAATACATATGTGTGTGTGTGTATATCTATGTGGCTGCAGCTTATATTAATAAGCAGTTCACAAAAAGATTATTTTCAGTGACAGCATATCAAAATTGTTTAGGTGGGCTGAGATTATTTTTTGGAGATCATAGCTGATTTATAATTTCCAATAGTCTTTTACCAAATTCTACATATCATATCTTCTTTGATAGGCACATTCTCATACATTCTCGTAGTCCCCTACCTTTTTGATGAGAATTTCCTCTTCTACTTCTAAATTTCTTTTCAGTCCAATATTTTCAGTTTCCTCTCTCTCCCTCATTACTGTACTGGTAAAAAGTTGATACACACCATTCCAGCTGTTCAATTTCAGCAGGAAACACTGTAATTTGTGAATTGAAAATGTACATTACAATTTGTTCCTGTTGTGTATGTTATTCTGGTTTTGATAAATTGTCACTAAAAGTGACAGCATTAATCCTAAAATTTAGAGGTTTTTTTTTTAAATTTGACATTTCAAGTACTAATTCTATTTTTTAACTTGTTTAAGAAGAACCCAAGTTTTGCAAAAAAAAAAAAAAAAAGTTATCTTTTATTGTTGGTTTTGTTCAAGCTTGCTTGAAGACTTTAGTAATCTGACGTGCCATATGATGCTGCCTACCCTTCTTTGATTCTAGCAGGTGAAGGAGGCAGCATTTAAAGAAAAGCAAAAAGGAAAATCCCTAAAAGGAATAAATAAGTTGGGTGAAAATTAGTAACTACTGCTGGAATTAGCTCTTATTACCAGGCAGAAAGAGATTGTGTTTGTGGCTTGGCTAGTTAACTATTTTTGAGGTTATTTTTCTACACCAGCTACTGACATAACTGCTAAAGAAACAAAAGAGAAAAGATCAGAACATCCTGTGAGCACAGATGGAGCTTACATTGTGCATATATTTTTAAGATATTAAATTAATTTAATTTTAGCAGGAGTCTCATCNTTGTTGGTTTTGTTCAAGCTTGCTTGAAGACTTTAGTAATCTGACGTGCCATATGATGCTGCCTACCCTTCTTTGATTCTAGCAGGTGAAGGAGGCAGCATTTCAAGAAAAACAAAAAGGAAAATCCCTAAAAGGAATAAATAAGTTGGGTGAAAATTAGTAACTACTGCTGGAATTAGCTCTTATTACCAGGCAGAAAGAGATTGTGTTTGTGGCTTGGCTAGTTAACTATTTTTGAGGTTATTTTTCTACACCAGCTACTGACATAACTGCTAAAGAAACAAAAGAGAAAAGATCAGAACATCCTGTGAGCACAGATGGAGCTTACATTGTGCATATATTTTTAAGATATTAAATTAATTTAATTTTAGCAGGAGTCTCATCAATTTCTCAGAGATGAATAGATATTTTTTTACATGCTCATTGAGGCACATGGAAAGCTGTGGTATGGGAGCAAGTCTTGGCCTGTTAAAAACCTTAACTATGTTGAGAAGCACACTTTCTGCTCTGTTAGGAAAGATTCTTATTCTAACTCATAAGGCCACAGCATCTCCAGTTTGTTTGTCCCCAAAGCTTTTGGTGTTCTGGTGGCTTTGCTGTGCAGATGTGCCTCCTGCATGAAAAATATCCCCCACAAAAGAAGTCTTGTCAGGTTGTAAGGGGAAAGTGAATGGCATGTGATTGTGGAGCAAAGGAAGTTCTAAAATATCAGGAGCAAGAATTCAGAGTGAGCTGTAGCTGGATATTCTTTGATTTAGATTCAGATATCAGAATGTGAGAGCCAGAATGTGATTGTACTTACATAGAGCTGAGAAGGAAACTCCATAGCACCTGAGTGTTTGCTGTGGTCTTATCCTGGGATAACCCAAAAAGTTATTGTATTCCATATGTATCTGTG
>VZUA01028734.1:0-14114 GCA_013401035.1 Horornis vulcanius
CTCAGCAGCTTCAGGTATACTTAAAGTCAGATGGATTTGATGTGTTTGTGTGTGTTTTCTGGTCAAATGCAGAGTGTTCCTGTAAATAGTAACCCCTCTTTAGACAGCCAGCTGTCTAAAGCTGTTTACACATCCCCCAAATCTGAAAGACTTGACCCTGGTACAGTGAATTCTTGCTGGGTATGCAGTATGTCATGGTAAAAATTGGAACGAATACCTGGATAGGAGGCATTTGGCACCAAGGAGGTAATGCAGTTCCATGGGCAAGTTATTATTTAGCTGGGTTTATTTTATAGCCAAAGTGCCTTCAGCACCATGGAGACATTTTGAAAACTCTGATCCTTAACCTTGAGCAACTTAAGTCTGAAGGTCTGGGAGCAGGTGCTGTGCTGGTGGCTCCAGACCAAGGTGCTCAGTACCCAGATGATTAACAATAGTTTGTGTGAGCTGCAAATTCTGCTATGCTGTTAGTCAACAGCTTTCCCCAAGTGGGGAAAGAAAGGTGCAGCAGGATGTGGTGAAAGACCTCTGCAGTGTACTTTGAATACCATGTCTTTTGTAGCTGAATTTTGCTTTGTTTTAAATATTGGACTTGATTTCTACCCATCTTCTTTACAGAAATCTGTTTTCTTTCACAGGTGAAGCAGATCCCTGCATCTGTTTTTCACAGCTAGCATCTTTGAACGTACCAGAGCCCCACTGACCCACATGCTAACTTCCACCTTCTCAAAACACAGTGCAGATAAGTGCAGGTGTGTGCCCAGATGAGCCCACACTTCACCACCTCTCCCTTCCCAGCAGGGACAAGAAAATACCTTACAGAAAATTCTGCCATAGGGTTCTTTTTGTTCTTAATTAGATTTAAGTCTTGGAGGCACATTTTAGTCCACAAGTCTCCTTGTTCCTTCATTGAAAACGTGTGTGTTCCTCAGGAAGAGGCATGGGCTGTGTTTTTAACCTCAACTTCTTTTTTTGTCCTGTAGCTGGTGTTACTTTGCAGGCTGGGCAAAGGGCAGAAGTACTTGACTCCCCTCTGCTGGCAGCATACTTCTGTCTGAAAATAGGCATTAATTGCATCTCTTTCTTAAATGATAGTCCAAAGCAAACGGCATCAAACCACACCACCTTCCTCCTTGTTTTGGGGTTTGCCTGCCTGTTCTGCAGCAGCAGTGAAGCTCATCCACCAATCCACCAGAGGTTTGCTTTTGGCAGGGCTTGTGGTGCCATCAGACAGTACTTGGGTGTCTCTGTAACACAAGAGTTGCTCCTTGTTGCCTGCTGGTGAGTGAGCAGCTCTGATGGCAGGTTTCTGCTCCATCACCAAGCCTTTGCCTGTGCTTGGCCCATCCAGTCTCCGAGCAGAGGGTGCCTGCTGGTGTGGGCAGTGGCCCCACTCACTGATAGCATGGCTAATTATTAAAATTATGCCAGACTTTAATCTGTTATCTACCGTTGTGGTAGAATTATCTGATCTGAGAATGACATGTTTGAAGCCTCTCCCTAAGTACTCCTGGCAGGCATGCCTTTACTAGGAGATTAGTCACCAGGAAGGGAGCAAGCCTTGGCAGAGACATGCTTAGCTGTAACTTCAGTGGACAGAGGCTCATGATGCCATTTTTATTTTTTTAAAACCTTGTCTGAGGTTATGAGTAGTTTTAGGTGGAAGTTTCCACCCTGGCTCCTGTCCTAAGTCTGCAGCCCCAGCCAGCTGCAGTCTTAGTGAGGCTGTGAGTGATGGGTGGCAAGTCAGTGGTGCAGGTTGTGGGATGGAACAGAATTTGGTAACACATCAGTGCAAGAAAAGAGATTTCATTCTGTGTGTCTCCTTGGATATGTTTTGTCAACCCCAGAAATTGCAGAGATGCAGCAGGTTTTGTGCTGGCAGAGGTAAACTGGAAGCTGTCCTTAGCTGGGATGGTTCTTTACCCTTCTTCATTGCTCCGTTTCACTGGTGGAAGCATCCTGGACCATGGGGAGCCAGGTCCAGGGGTCTGGTGGGTACATGATGGGAGGACTGTACTGGAAACAGGTCCAGGGCAGCCCCTGAGTTGCACACATGGGCTCCCATCAGGTTTGGCATTGCTGGCTGCCCATCCCTTTGAGAGGCAAGGGGGCTGTGTCAGACAGCTGCTGGTGTTTTGGCCTCATGGAGTTTCCTGGGGAGGCAATCACTTTCCCTTCTTTTTCCTGTGCTTTAAGCAGCTTGTTCCAACAGTGACCTTGACCAAGAAAACAGTGCCAGTGATGGGTGGAAGTGTGGATATGGGAAAACAGAATTTCATTGCATGGAAGTGTGTGTGTCTCCAACCAGCAGCCCCTGTGCTGGACGAGGCTCAGCGCAGCACTGGGGCTGTGTCTGAACTCAAGCCTTTCTCTTGCAGTGGAACCTGGTGTGTGAGGACGACTGGAAAACCCCACTGACCACCTCCCTCTTCTTTGTGGGGGTTCTCGTCGGCTCCTTCATCTCGGGGCAGCTCTCAGACAGGTAATGGCGTGGGCAGAGCAGGGCGGACCTGGGGCAATTGTTTTTAAGAGACAAAAGGAGTGAAATGTTTCTGAGTTCTGATCAAAATTAGGTAACTGGCCTGGCTTCTTCAAAAATTCCATCCTGGGCTACCCCAGGTGAAGGATTTCTCTCACTCAGGCACTTCAGAGCCCAAGGGCCTGATCTCCACAAGGAGCCCATGTGCCTGCTTTGCAGATTGATGCAATGGGTTTCCCTTCACAACCCACTTCCCATTTGTTTCTTTGTCCAGCCTTTTTAGTAATTTAAAAGATGCTGGGTTTTGTTGCACGTTAACTGATAATCCCTTGTTAGAGCTGCAAGATAGAAACTTGCCCTTTGAATGGAATCTCTGCAGAGGAGAGATGGTTTGGTGGAAATAGAGTAAGGACATATGAGAGGAAGGAAAAAAAAATAACCTGAAAATTATAGCAGTTGTCATAGCATCTCACTAAGTAGATATAAATGTAAAAAAATCATTAGAGGCATTTGATAATTGTCTCAGCACTGTTGAGGTTTTGGCCTTACAAGTGTTGAATCCAGAATATTTGTTCCCTCTGCAAATCTCTGCTCCCCCCTCCCAGCCCTCATCCCTGTGCCCATACTGGTCTGGTGGGATCACTGATCCTGCTTTGACTGCTGTCTGGGAATGAGGATGGCATAAGGTAGCAGAGTTCCTCTGGGTGCTTAGCAGAGGGGTTTCAAAACTCACTGGGAGTCTTAATCCTAAAGCCTCCAGCATTAAATTCCATGTGATCTGAATTTAATCGCCTGACTCCTGCCCCAGTGCAGAAGTCAGTTGGTGTTACTGTTTGAAAGGGAGATGGGATAATCACTAAATCCCAGTGGTGCCATTTGCCCAGTGGGAGCATTTGAGGAAGTGTGTGTGCCCTGGTGGCAGCACAGCCACTGACAGCCTGGCTCATGCCTTCCTGCATGAGATTCCTTGGATTATTTGGGGGCTTTGTCAGTAAAGGGTTATGATCTGAGCCTGTACCTAAGCAATTTCCCCATGACTGCTACAGAGGCCTTTCCCCAGTGAAGGGTTGCTGCAGGTAGCCCATGCAGCATTTGTGCCCACAGGTATGAAAACCTGTATGTGAGCTCATCCTGCCTCTCTAGGACATGCCATGTAATCCTATTGCAGAGAAACAAATGCGAGAAAGGGTGCAGTATGTCTGGCAACTCAGACTGAAGCCAGCTGACAGATCTATTTAGCACACTCAAAACATAATGGTGTTGCAAAGTATAGATGCCAGCAGCCTAAAAGCCATCATTTCCTGCTTTCAGGTGTGTGGCTTGCAGTCTGCATGTGTCTCTCTATTGTACTGTTGCCTAGTCTCCCTAATCTCTGTCTAATAGCTCTCTGAAGTTTCTGCTTATAGCTTTTCTTCTCTGTTTGTCTCATGGGTCCTGGAAATTTTAATATTTTCTGGTGCATATGAAAATAATTAAATTCTTTAAGATGAACAGAACTTCAGGTTATGCTAAGATGCATCACTTGAGATTGGATATTTGTTCTCCCTTGTGCCTTCTTACATGGCCCCCACCATAAATACATGCTGTTTCAGTAATAATCTTCTTCTTTACCAAAGGTTTGGCAGGAAGAATATCCTTTTTTTGACAATGGCTGTGCAGACTGGCTTCAGCTTCCTGCAGATCTTTTCCACCAGCTGGGAGATGTTCACAGTGCTCTTTCTCATTGTGGGGATGGGACAGATCTCTAACTATGTGGTGGCCTTCATTTTGGGTAAGAATATATTTGCATTAGGTTAAATGTTTGCTTAATGTACTGTTACTTTTTTTTCCCCTCTGAACCTGTATCATTTAATTAGATGGTGGTAAATCTTCACTGGTAAAATTCCTACTTCAAGCCAGTATGATTTTTTTTTTGCTCTGAGATTCTTCAAGCCTATACTTTCTGTAGGTTTAGAGAAAAAGAAGAGTGCAGGAAGAGTCTAAATAAACATCCATTTCATTCCTCTTTGGCGAAGACATTCAAGGCAGCATTCAGGGTTTAGCAGCAGGTCTGAGATAGAGAAGGCATTTGGGTTCATCCTGCCTCCCTCTGCAGCCTTTGCAGAGAGGTCAGTGCATACCTGAGCTCAAAGCCCTGGAGCAAACCAGCAATTTCCAGGCACAATGAGTGTCAGGGGGACCAGAGCAGAGGAGCTGGGTGGGTGCCAAAGCCCCATTAGCCATTAAAGTCATTGCTCTCAGTGTTGAGATCAGTGATGAAGTCCTAAGTTTTGGAAGCTAAGGTTTGCTTTCTTTTCCATGGGGAGTGGAGGAAGAAAGGCCCAGCAGCTGCATGGCTGCAGTTGCTGCCTGGGGACCCTTCAGGGAACAAGGGTCCCCATGGGGAAGGGGACTCCACAGAGGCTTCCACTGGACATGGGGATTGCAAGAAAGGCAATTGCATGGGCAAATAATGGGGATGAGTGATGCAGGTCTCAGGGAGGAAATTGGGATTTGCAAGCACTGTCTTTAAGGGGTGTATAAATATTTATGGCCATTTTTAAACCCCTAGTGTCAACATTACAATTTGTAGATTGTAATGTGAGATAGATTAAAATTTTACATTACTAGTTAATGCTGGTCTTTTCTACCCCATGGGGTTTAATGGGGAAAAAATTGTTCAGAAGCACATAATATGAAGTCAGTGCTATGAAGAGGATGCAGCCATGAGTCACTGCTGCCTGTGGCACAGGGAGGATTAAGGTCAGGCTGTCAGCAGGGAGATCCTTTGTTGCCATCACCATTGTAACAGTTCCTGCCATTGCTGTCACCATTGCCACTGCTCCCAATGTCCTGGTAGTTTAATTCTTGTGTGGAGCTGGGGGAGCAGAAGCAAATGCCTGCCATGGGAAGGCTGGGAGGTAGTGCACTGGGTAAAGCTGAAAATTCTGTGCAAACACATGGGTTGTGTAGCACAGAGGTGCAGGTTCTGATCAGGCAGGGATTTAGGTCCCAGCTCCATGGGAATGTGGGGCACAGCTAGATGTGGATTGAGATGCTGTCTCAGTGTGAAGCAGTGCCGTCACGAGGGAGACGCAGGGATCACCACGGAGTCAAAGCAGGAAAAGAGGAAGTTTAATTTTTCTTTTAGCTTATATAGATTTCTAGAAAAGAGACCACATTGAAGAGACTGAGGTTCAACCTCTTCAATTCTATTGGTCTTAGAAAGTGTCCATCAATTGTCCTTTCTACAGAAAGGAATGTAAACAAGATAAATAATTCTGAAAACATTGCTTTGTTTACGTGAAAGTTCTGACTCTAACAACTAGAAGGCTGGAGAACAAGATGACACTCTCAGTGCTCATCAGAAGCAAAGCTGGAAGGGAGGGCCTGGAACACCCCACTGGGCAAATGGTCCTACTGTTGAGAGAGGGGATTGAGTCTCCCCTGGTATCATTAGGCTTGTTTAATTGGTTAGCTGTTGTTCGCTGGCCTTGCCCCATTGTTGTCTCTTCTGTCATCCTCTCTGTAGAGTTGTCACAGCAGCAGTGTGTTCCATAGGGAACAGAGGGGCAGATTGCTGGGGCACTTGCCAGCAGTGCTGGCCATTCCCCAGCAGCCTTGAGGCTGGTTCTGAGGGCAGGATTAATCTAAACTCAGATGTTAGCTTCCTCATTTAAGTGAGCCATCAGCTGACCATCATGGGTGAGGAGGGAGGTACTTCCAGAGAGTGGTCCTTCCCACCCTACTCTCCCTAGCCAGCCTGTCCCCATAAGCACTGTGACTTCTGCCTGTGGCAAGGCAAACTCAGGAGCTTCCAGGAAGCTGCACGTGATAGAGGTACTGAATAGGAGAATATACCCATTAAAAAAAAAAGTAACTCCTTAAGAAGGCCCCTCCTGATTACAGGATGTGCTGGAGATGCTCCCCTTGTGTCATCCAAAAGCTGGATGACCTGTGCTTGGGAGGGGAGCAGTGATACCAGCACCTATAAAGGCCCCATTGGCCCTGGCTGTGCTGCAGCCCTGGCACCCTCCATCCCCAAGGGCAGTGGGTTTCTTTCCAAGTTCAGTGTAGGTTTCTCTTGTCATTCCAACTTTCAACATCCTCTGTTGTCTCACCATGTGTAACTCAGACTCTGTTTCAGCATGCTTAGCCACCCAGGCTCATGCTGCCCATGGCACTATTGCCCACCTTCATGAAAATAGCTCCCCCTGAGCTGTTGGTGAACGTCTGTAGTCAATGGCAGGGTTTTTCCAACCACATGCGGTGAAATTTCTCTCTTAGCTTTAGGTTTGAGTTGTTCTCTGTGCTCAAAACTTGTGTTCAGGTTTTGGGACTATAAAACATTACAGAGACTTGTGAAGGCATCTTGGTATTGTCCAAGAACTGTTACTCCATAGCTAGGAGGATGAGAGAAGAGGAAAGGCAGGATGGATGTCATCTCATACTGGCTTTGAATTGACATAAATTATAATGTGACATTTAACAGACTTAAACCAGTGTTTCAAATATCAGACCTCTCCCAAGAAAGCCCCTCTAAACAAGAGCAAGTCAAGAGGAAGATGGTATCATTTATCCCCACACACTCATTTTAGCCCAGCAAATTCTTACTTTCAGGTTTTTTACTGTGACGTTATTAACTTACTCCAGGTTTCTGAAAGAAAATTTGTGTAACTATAAAATAGGAGGGTTTTCCAGTCTTGGGTATTTTTTTCCATCTTCTCTGCAATAATAAATATTGTGGTTCTTGCCATGATACACAACCCAAGTACACTCTCCAGACTTTGTGACAAAGTCACAGTCTCCTCCTGTCACAGTCACTCCATGTCATTTGCATTTAAATTGAGTCCAGATCAAACTGTGGCAGTTATGGCCCTTGCAGTGCTCCTAATGTGAAGGAGAGCTCTGTAGACCAGGGGCTGAGAGCTCGAGGAGAACTGAGGTGGACCTGAGGGATTGATTGGATTCTATTAAGCAGTGGCTGGGTGTTTTATTGTAAAAGAATTTAGGTGCTGTTGAAGGCTTAGAACTGTCTCAGTTTTTATTACTCAATATTAGGTTGCTGCATGGTGTAATGGCTGTAGGATGCTTTCCCTGATTGCTGCCTGGCTACTGGAACAGTAACATTACTAGAGGATGGGATCTTCCCTGGTTTTGTCCTTCAGCCTGTGATGTGCTGATCCAACATTCCAACCTTTCTTCTGTTCCAAAAAATAGGTGGGAAATTTGTTTCCACCTCACCTCACCATAAATTCACATCCTTCCATGCCACGTCAGTCTGCTGTGCTCACACCTTTGCTCTTCCAAAAGTGCCCAGCAGTGAATTGCATCTTAAATCCGGATGGGTTAAGTGGGGGAGCAGGATGTGTCCTAGGTGGGGAAGGCTCCTGGAAGTCTGCCAGCCATCCCCCATGCCTGTCCTTATCTGTGTCTGCCAATGCATTAATAAAAGCAAACAGAAGTAGCTTCTTTATCTGAAAGTTCCCAATACTCCCAGCAGCCTTTCTGTACAGGCAGGTCTGTGCTGTGCTGCTCTTTTCTAAGATTGTTTAGCTTATTTTTTTGTTTGTAAATGCAATAAAGTATTTAGTCATGCTTGAAAACAAAGAGTTAAAATGCTAATCCAACCTCCCTTGTTTTAAACAGGCACAGAAATTCTTGGCAAATCAGTTCGTATTCTATTCTCTACATTAGGAGTTTGCATATTTTTTGCAATTGGCTACATGTTGCTGCCACTGTTTGCTTACTTCATCAGAGACTGGCGGATGCTGCTGCTGGCGCTCACTGTCCCGGGGCTGTTCTGCATCCCGCTCTGGTGGTGAGTCCATGCCAAGGCCACGCTTCCCACCTCCCCTCCTGCCTGATGCTCTTTGTGCTAGGTGCTGGGTAATGGCAGAGGGTCAGGGAGGAGGGGCACTCTTCTATTCACCATGTGAGAAGGCTTTGCCTTATTTTTGTTTGGGTTTTTCTTGAGAATTTTTATGTTGAGTGACTACCTTTAGAGCCTCGTTGGTGCTTGCTGTGTATTTTAAGCCCTGCTCTTTTCAGCTGGACAGAAGCACTGAAGAAGGGCAGGTAGCCCAATTTGGTTGCTGCCTTGGGCATCTGCTGTTTTCTGAAGGGACAGGTGTTTGAAAATAGGAAAGGGCAAGGTATCACTCACACTCTTAATGTAAGGATAATTCACAACAGGAAGAGTACTTTCGTATTGTTCAGGGAACTCCTTTCTTTTTGCTATCTTGAAAAAAGTTGTATCTGAAAGTGAGCAATTAGTGTCTTTATAACAGTTAAGTGATTTAGACACACTTTTATAGCCTGAAAGGCCTTCTGCATGTCCCAGTCCTGTTAGAAGTATCTGCTGATGGTTTGTTGGTTATTTGGAGTTTTTTTAAACCTTAGTCTTCAAACCAAACCTTTAAAATGGTTTTCAGCTCCACCTCTGCTGTCATTGGATTTTAAAGACAGTCTGATTCTGTTTAAGGGTCAGTTTGCTTATTTCACTTGAAGTGTTTCAAACTCCTTCATCACAGCAGCATTTCCCTCTGCAGCAAGCAGCTGTTCTCTGGGGAGGCTGTTTTTGGGTGGGAGGAGCCTCTCTATAGATGTCTGCTATAGAATAGGCACTGTGAGGCACAGGAAATTTGTCCCCAAGGCATGGCTTCAGAGTCCTGGTTTGAAATCTATGGGATGGGAATTCCCAGGCTTTTTAAAAGCTTACACTTAAAAATGCCAAAAACTTCTTCTGATGGCACTTTGGGCCTGTGTGGGGGTAGATGGGGATCAAGGTGCACCGGCAACGCTCTGCCAAGGCAGGTTGGTGTTAAATGGCATTTTGGTATGTGGACCCACTGCTTCCACAGGCCATGTGACTTGGGCATCCCTCTACTCTGTACCATTCTTGCTCTTTTACTCATTTCCCTTCCAAATTCTCCAGAAGGTTCCCTGCATTATTTCTGCAGTCTCAAGATCCTCAGCTTTCCCAGTAAGAAGAGCAGTGGAGGCAGCTCATCTTACAGAAAGTCCCATTAGTGATTAATGATCAGATATAAATAATCTGATGTTTGTAATTATTGACCTGGCTTTGAGTCAGTCTTTAGAGTTCATCAGAAAAGGACTATCTGACCTGCTTTTTTCCAAGGAGAGGAAAAAGTACTGCTGGCTAAAGGGAGCAAGATAGCATCTGTTAAGACCAAAGGATTTAGTTAAGGAAAGTTAAAGTTTTCTGTCCTGTGTTTGGTGTTTATTCATTCAACATGTGCCTGTAATTGATTAGAAAATGTCATCAACTCTGCAAGGGAACATACCCCTTGCACTCTGCCTGGGAGAATCTGCCTCAGAGCTGTGGTAACATGGCGAGGTTTGTATCTATGATTCCTATGACACAGAATCTTTAAATACACACTGTGCATATTTAAAGCATTTCCACATTGTGTGCAGTTTCCTAAGAATACTTTTGATTCGTGCTGGCTAAGCTACCCCCATCCTTTCTATATGGTGACATCTGGTGGACATCAATTATTCCTTAAAAAACAACCACTGAGGACAAAGCATCTACTTAAGCATGAGAATAGGTCCCATATATTTGAATTACATTGCCCACATGCTTCTGTGCTGGCTGTCTCCTGCTGCAAGCAGTCTGTGAGATCCGAGTGTAACTTACAGGCATAATAAATGTGTTATTTATAACTTGTTACTTTTGGGAAAACATTGAGTCATTTATTCTGAAACTTATTACAGGATTATTCCTGAGTCTCCTCGGTGGCTGATCTCCCAGGGAAGATATAAGGAGGCAGAAGCTATTATCCGAAAGGCTGCAAAAATAAATGGAATTCCAGCCCCAACTGTGCTTTTCGACACTGCAGAGGTATGTTCCATACATCCTGGTCCTTTATTTCGCTGGCACTTCCCCATTTGGCTGGTTGACTTGTTGGGAAATGCCAGCAAAGAACTGGTTTGCACCAGCAGCTCTTGGGCTGGCAGTGACTGTTGGCCTGTGGTAAGTGCTGGGTTTTTGAGATCAAAGTGAGAACCCAGAGGGAGGATTTATTTGTTTGCTTTTCACAATAAAATTCTCTTCCTCAGCAGTGGTTTATTGTGGTTTTCAAAGCAAGGGTGACCCAGATTTCTTCATCTTTTGGGCACTGCAAAGACCCAAGGAAAATGTATTTGTGCCTGTTTCAGTTTGGTGCGTTATGAGCGGTTTGCAGTTTAACAACAGCCCTTTGCAGGGGGGGCTGTATGGGGGACCCCAAATAAGCACCCACATGAGCTGGGGCTGCGTGGAGCCTGAGGGATTCTAAAGGTTGTACAAACCAGCCAAAGCACCCGAGTGCTACAAGGGGACTTGAAAACCATGATGTGAGTGAAGACAGTGAAGGACATCAAGCTCTTCAAAATTGTGTTTTTTCTCTGTTTCTTATCTATTGGTTAAAAGAAGAAAATCTAGTAGAAACCTGGCAGCCAAGCAAGCCAGGGAGAAGCATAGCCACAGCGGTTCCTGTGCTCATGTCCCCCTCTACTGGCTCTGCACTCACTGGAGATGCTCACAGAGAGGCATTTTTCTTGTGCAAAGACTCTTCCAGCCTTGTGTCAGCAATGACCGTGTGTCTGCAGGTCAAATCTTCCTCTAATGCTTTATACTGCCACCTGCATTTTGTGTCTTCTGATAGAGCAGAAAGCAAAGCACTGTGTACACCTCTGCAGTGTCTGCAAGACAGAGATGCTGTGAGTTACCCCGCCCCTGGGCAGGACCTATCACTTGACTGGCACACTTACATTTTGGCTGAAGATCTCTTTCTCAAGTGGAAGTTTTAGTGTAAATTGGAGTGCATGTTTCAATTATGGGAAGCCCATTCTACACCAAGCATGGAAAAGCACTTCCCTTACTTCACAGCCAGGCCTCAGATGTCTTTCGAACTGGGGATGACTTTTTTGGATTGCAGCATTTTATCATTCCTGCATATTTTCTTAAAACAAGGAGACACTCACCTGCTTCATGGAAATTTTGTGTGCCAAAGTGTCTGTCTGAAAAAGCCTGAGGATGATGTCTGCATGCTGAGTCTCACGTTGCAAGTATTTTTCAAACATTAAGAGGAAAACACTCCTTGGAAACCATTTATTCCTGGGAAAGGATGTCTCCTGGATAGTCCTGTAGGGAGGAGCAGGGTGCATTGTTCTTTGGGCCTGGGAAAAGCCTGGCCACGAGTTCTGGCTTTGCCCTAACAAGGGCAAAGTGTGCAGGCAGAAGGGCACTCTAATGCCACCCAGAAGATTCCTGCTTCAAGCCCCAAACTAGACCCTCCAATCTGAGGTGGTGGATGCTCCTATGATGTGCCCTGGCCACATCGCCTTTCTCATCTGTTCCTCTCCCTGTCAGGGTGCTGACAGGCAGCAAAACTGGGTGATTTCCTACGTTCGTTCCACATCACTTATGAAGGTTAAAGAGAATGGACAGTGCACAGAATGGGCAAAAATGTCTCTGGTACTGAGGTTACTTCTGGAAGTACTGTGTGAGATCCTTAAGGAAACATTAACTCATCTGTCTGGTCAGCTGCTGCTCCTTTCTAATTAGTCATCGTGGTGCAATGGAAGCTCCCATGAGTACAGCTGGGTGCAGAGACAAGCTCCACCTAAGGACTGCACTCCCTGGTGCAGAAGTGGCCCTTGGGCTGACCAGTTATCCCCTGATAGTCATAACTTTGTAACTGCCCAGATTGTGGGTAGCAGAGGTTGTTATTAGGTGTGTGGGAATTTTTTTGGTTTTGTTTTCCTTTTTCCTTCAGATGCAGGATTCGAAGCCTCAGCAGCAGCAGAAGGCTATCCTTCTGGACCTATTTCGAACCCGAAACATTGCAACTATTACTATTATGTCATTACTTTTGTGGTAAGGAAATGTGTATTCCTAAAGTACCCAGGCAATAGAACAGTTTCTGATTTGAGGCCACAGGTTTAGATAATAAGTCTGAGCCTCAGAGCCCAGCTCCAGTGGTCATTGGCTGTACATGGCCCTTAGTGTCCTCACACCCACTCTGCATTAGTACACAAGAATATGGAGACAGTAGCCTTGACTCACATGTAAAATATTTAGAAAATTGTATGTAGCAACTTGTGTATTTTGAAGTACGTTGCTTTTTTTTTTTTTTTTTTTTTTTTTTAATGCTCCCCATCTCTGTAATCTCTATTTGAGGAAAAATGTTCTTCTTGAAGCAAAGGCAGCAACTCACTAACATAACAAGAGCCAGACTCATGGCCAGCAATTTTGTTCTGTTTCTGTACATCTCAGTGAGATCCTGGTCCCTGCCTGGGCAGCCACAAGAAATGAGGACCCAATAAGCCATATAGACAAACCAGAATTCTTTTCTGTCCATATTCCCCCCAGCAGAAAGGAACTGGCTAGCACATTTGGTAAGGCACTCCTGAGATTTGAAACCTGAACATCCAGCTCTCTCTGAAGATTAAATAAGATATAACGGAACTGCTGAGGGTGGGAGATCCTGACACTAGCTACAAGTAGGAATGTAGTTGGCTTGGGAAGCTTGCAAGAGTTTCATTGTATCATTGAGTTCATTGCAGTGAAAAGCCTTTGTGAACAACTTCCACAAAGCTTTTTACTTGGTGTAGTGAATGCAGGAAGGACAGAGAAACCTGAGGTGTCTTCAAGCTGCGGTGGATATGATCACTGAATGGGATGACAGAATTAGAAAGAGGGGGTCACCACTGTGACTTTTTTAAGCCACAGTGCCTGTGGCGGTGCTTTGTGATATCATATTTTTGTAACAACATCTGAGGCAACACTGGAGGCGTTCAGAGACTGCTGTTTCTGGAATAATTTGGTATTATTGCTTTTCTCAGGTTTTTCACATCAGTTGGTTACTTTGGCCTGTCCCTCAGCACTCCAGACTGGCATGGAAATGCCTACATCAACTGTTTCCTCTCAGCTGTTATTGAAGTTCCAGCTTATGTCATCGCCTGGCTTCTCCTCCGCTCCCTCCCTCGGCGCTACTCCTTATCTGGCACCTTTTTTTTAGGGGGAAGTGTTGTCCTCTTCATTCAGCTGGTTCCTGCAGGTACAAAATTAAATATGTGACTTAAGTATATGAAACATTCAAAATATGTTATGGTACTGTGTAATAGTTCTGCAAAATTACTGGAAACCAGGATCAAATTTAGAATTTGAGGTCAAGTTTATGCTGATCCCTTGCAACCTTAGGTTTGTTGTTTGTTTTTTTTTTTGCATTTGTATATGCTGAGTCACACTCAACTCTCATTTATTGTATCAAATTACTGACCTTTATATAGTTCAGGGGGAACCAGGTTCTAAAATGGAAGCCAAAAGTGCACTGTGACTTACCAGGTTGTGCTTCCAGACTACAAAAACTTGCATCCAGATTTCACTGTGTGCAAACCTCCAAGGATTTTGTGAAAAAAGGATAGGTTCAAGCTTGTAGTTTATTGCTGTGTAATTCAGAGTTTTGTTTCATTTCAAGAATGCTGTTTTACTTGAAGACAACCAAAGTCTTAAAAATACAAACTAACCTGAGCGAATACATTATGCTTAGTGGGGAGTTTGGAGTCATCTAGGGATGGGATTAATACACTGTATAATTTAAAAAATCTAAAGCACCAAACCCGTGACCTTTTGGCAAAACAC
>VZUA01028734.1:51118-68781 GCA_013401035.1 Horornis vulcanius
TTTCTCAGGTACACTAAGCAGCTTTATTTTAAGCAAATGGACCATGAAGGCTCTTCCATATACACTGAAGGGGAGAAAGAGCTAATCTTTTGTCAGTGGTTCACTTGGTGCTGTGCAGTGATTTTGCTCCAGGGTCTGTTATAAGGTAGATAGATGCTGGTGGAGATGAGTGCCAAGTGTTCTGTGCTCAGGTTTGCGCCTGGACACGTCCTGATCCACTGCCCATTATTTCCTTATTTACCACATTACACTTTTTGGTAAAGCTTAACTTTCTCTACCCAGCATCATCCAAGACAGGACATAGTTTGTCTCCAAGGCCAATTGTGTATTTCCCTGGATTACATGGAAGCCAGCTGTCATTTGGCAGGAAATTAAGGTGGCAGCGTTCCAGTCACCATGCTCTGTCCTGATGCACTGACCAGCCCGGGCACCCAGCCATGCCAATGTGATTTGGATGCTGCCCAGCCAGCTTGGAGCATGGCAGAGAAAATCACGGGCTGTTTGGGCCTGCCAGGGTGCCATACTCCTCCCCTCTGACTTTATAGAGAAAGCATGGAGCATAATGACCCAGAAACAATGCCCTCCACACAGGGCTCCCTGGTAAACATAATGGAAAGCTGCTGTAGGCCTCAGCAGCAGTAAAATTCAGTAGCTCAGACTTCCAGGTTAAGGCTATAAACTATAGTTATGGCAACTACTGCAGTGTGAATGATCATCACTTTCCTCCCGGGGTAATATATTTTTTTCTTTGAAATCAAGAGCGGTCTGAAAGAGCAAAAGCATCCACATGGTTTAATTGTTAATTTGCTGTTTCTGAAGTCAGCACTTCAGCTACTTCAGAGGTGAATAAGTCTGCCAGATGCTGAATTTGCCTTACACAGCCATTTGTGTGCTTGATGGAAATGTGGAAGAGGTTCCTGGCAACCTGAGGAAGAAGATAGATTTGTTTGACCCTGCTATTGTTTCTTTCAGGATGATAATCTCAGTTGGCTATTTTGGACTGTCTCTTGACACGCCTAATTTGCACGGAGATGTGTATTTGAACTGCTTCCTCTCAGCAGTGATTGAAGTCCCAGCCTACATAATTTCCTGGCTGCTGCTTCGCCATTTCCCCCGACGGTACTCAATGGCTGCTGCGTTATTCTTGGGAGGCTGTGTTCTTCTCTTCATTCAGCTGGTGCCTTCACGTATGGAATCGTTAGTTGATCTCACATTTGTATGATAGGTGACGTGCAGTACCGTGCACGGGGCAGATGTGGAGGAAAAGTGTCCTGAGGGGACTAAATACAGATACTCTTGTCCTGCCTTTGCCCCTCTTCCGTGGTTCTCAGTGCTACTGCACAAGTAACTGCCACAACATGTCATCTAGATACAGTTTGAAAGGTGGGTCACTGGCTTTGTGATCTGTTGGGATTAGAGGTGCAGTCCAGCTTTGCCTCTAAACTACATCTCTGGCAGGGTCTTCTGGTAAGGTCCAGGTATAAAACCAGGACTAGACCAACCAGAATTTGCTAAGTGGAGGTTACCAAGGGGGTGTAGAATTCACTTCCCAAACAGCTATTGATGGCTTTAGAGCTTGTTTAAAGAGTTACTTTCAATGGAGTCATTGTGGAAGTATTTTTGATAAGCAGAGATGCTCGTACTGAATTAGTGTTGATAGTTAAAATAATGGAAAGGGGGGCCAAGTAACAATTATGGAATCTCAAATCATATGTATCTTCAGTGCAGTTAGATTAATAGGGCTATGGAGTGATTACTGCTAATGATATTGAATGTAAGGGGAGGTGTTGTTACCTAGGACTCATTTACAAATCAAAGACATACAAAAGAGAACATGGAAGAACTGCCTTGCTTATTTCATACAGATAATATGTGTGCTGCATTCTCAGGTTTGGTGGTTTTTCCACTGTTCTTTGAGTCAGTTGGACACCGATATGATCTGTTTTGATTTTCCAATCTTAACTGTCCCAGTTAAAGTCAATCCAACTTCCTATAATTAAATTATTATAACAAAGAGTGTTAATGAAACTGAGAATGTAGCTAAGAATGTTAATGAAAAACCAGGTTTTTAGAAAACCTAAAATAAAATTATTTGTTTCAAATGTTTTACTTTGTTGACTTTATTAAAAAGGGATATATGGCATTTTTTGCAATAGCAGAAGTCTGGCCCCTGAAACCTGAGAGGATCTCTACAGTTCTGGCTCTGTTCTCCTTATTTTTCACTTGGCAGGAAGCCCTGTTCTCAAAGAGAAAATGGAAATGTTGACTTCTAGTAACTAAAGAAAAAAAATTTAAAAAAGAATGTTGCTTATGTTTGTGGATATTTATAGGGAAAAAAGACACCAGATACTGGAGTTAATTAGGCAGGAGTTACACAAACACAAAGGAGTTAAGGGATACAATGAATTGCAAGAACCTAAATCTTCACTGTGTTTGGATTTCAGATATCCGTGCACTGTCTATTCTGCTGGTGATGTTGGGGAAGTTTGGAATCACATCTGCCTTCTCAATGGTTTATGTTTACACGGCTGAGCTCTACCCAACTGTAGTAAGAAACATGGGAGTTGGAGCAAGTTCCATGGCCTCCAGACTGGGCAGCATCCTCTCACCTTACTTTGTTTACCTTGGTGAGTTAACTGGTCTGCTGGAGAGATGCTCCAGAGAGTCAATTCTCTTGCCTCAATAAGGACACTTCTTAGAGCTATTTATTCCCACTCCCTTGAGTTCCTACAGCCACATTTATGACAACATACACTTTGAATGTCAGGCTGTGATGGGGGTTGGTTGGTTTTGTTTTTTCTGAAAGCACAAATCTTGGATAGGTAAAGCCCTGTACCTTTGTACAAACATTACCACAGAACCACAGAATGGTTTGGGTTGGAAGGAATATCATCTCATTCCACCTCCCTGCCATGGGCAGGGATACCTTCCACTAGACCAGGTTGCCCCATGCCCTGTCCAACCTGGTCTTGAACACTTCAGGGATGGGCCATCCACAGCTCTTCTAGGCAATTATTCAGAGACTGAGAGCTACTTTTATTTTTTTTTTGTGTGTGTGTGTGTATGAGAGTAGATAATCGGCGGTGACGAGAGCTCTCTGGATAGCAGAACAGCTCTTGAAATGTAGTTTATTGCATAGGTCATGGGTACAGGAGCTTTACCTGAGCTGCCAGCCCAAGCTCAAAGCATGCCCAAAAGAGACCTAATTTCCTGTTACATTACATTTTATCTCCTTCTGTGTTGAATATTCTGGTTTACACCAACCAACCAGTACAAGATACAAAACCTACGGAATTTACATACAGCCTATGAGAGCTACTACATTACCATACCACACTACATTCCAAAAACCTAAAAAGCCAGTTTATAGTCACCTCTTCCCTCCCACATCGGCAGGGCCCATCCCCCTTGGCATCCCTTCCTCTGCTAGGAGTATTGCTCAATCACAAGGCATCCTGTCCTCAGCTAACTTAACTACTGTTTTCTGGCTTGGCATCCTACAACTCAAAGCTTGCTTTCAATTCTATTTCGTTTACAGGTTTTACACTCTTAGAAATCTTTTGCTAGGCAATCATATTTGTAGGGCCTTCCCGCCTCATCCTCCCCAACATGTGTGTGTTTTTACTAGGTGCCTATGATCGATTCTTGCCTTACATCCTGATGGGGAGCCTGACTGTGCTGTCAGGAATTCTCACACTATTTCTGCCTGAAAGCTATGGCATGCCTCTTCCTGACACCATTGATCAGATGCTGCGAGTGAAAGGGTAAGTGCCACCTGAAGAGGGACCTTTTCAACTGAAGTCAACAGAATGTTAAAATTAGGAGTCTGTAATATCAGACAGAACTCATTTTTTCTAAGTTCTCTCATCGCTCATAACTTTTTTAAGTTTTTTTTTTTCTTTCTTCAACCCCCAGATTAGAATACAGACCTCCATCTAGTAGCACAAGGGATTCCAAGGAGGAAGAAGAAAATCCAGAAATTTTTAAAAGCACAGCTTTTTGATGGAACTCCTATGTATTTCCTGATGGACTGAAAGTTAAATGGACTTTTCTTCTAAAATTTATTCTAGAAAGGGCTAGTGGCAACACCTTGTTTTCTGTAATTTTAACCTTATTTATTAATTTAAACACCGTGTTCCCTACATTCNATGAGATTTTTTCAGCCACGGTTGTGTTCATGCAGTAGTACAATGGAGCAGAATCTGATCAATCCTTTGTAACTTTACACGTATAGTTCAACTGAAAGATACTTGAAAATGAGTTCAAGGCGTGGCAGGGTGCCTGGAATCTTCAGTGAACCTCCTCCAGAGCTAATGCTTACATCAAGAGGTAAAAATTGCCTGGAAAAGTTGCTCATTGCTCTTGGTTCCTTGACTTCTGTTTCTGGACAGAAAACTTATTTATTATAGTGAAGGTTTATGAGAACATGCCTCTCTGTGATCTCACTCAAATGACTTTGCACATGCTGAATTTGTTACCAAATTGAGAAAGATGCAGAGAAAGATTTTGAGAATTAATTCTAACCTGATATGTTTTAACTCAGCATAGACTGAAAGGATTGTCTTGCACAAAGTATTTAGCACTGAAATTTTGTTCACAAAATTCACTTGAGTCCAATGCTGGATTTCAACTGTACCTTCTTGGTGAAGTTGTTTACATCTGACCTTGGATGTGGCCTTTTTTTAGGCTGGATTTATTCTAAATAATGCAAATGGTTTCACCTGTGTGTAGAGAGAATGGTGTTAGTTTGAGATTCTCCTTTTTCAATGTGTGGTGAAAGTTTTATGTGTAAATCGTTTTAATGTTTTCTGTGCAATTTGGATGATGGAAACAATTCTCCTGTCTTTGTTCTGTGTTCTTCCCACTTATATACACATGCACACAATTAATATATTTAGTTGTAAATTTTATATTAATCATGCCACTGCATTGACCTCATGGTGGAATGTACTGAGAACAAAACTCAGAATATATCTCTGACCACTGGTTCTCAATTTTCACATGTCAACTGTATGATTGCTGTGATGTCTAAGTTCCACTTAACTTGTAATCAGTGAATTGCTTTTAAGTTGTAAAAAAAATCCAACGAACCCACAAATCTTGTTGACAGTCTGCCAAGAAATTGTTCCTTGTGCTATGGAAGTTTGGCATTACCTGTGTTTCTTTAAATATACAATGTATTTGTACACAGAGTCTCATTTATGCTCTGCTGGTTACTGTGTGACAAATGTGAGTGGTGAAAGGTTTCTCTCTCATGGCACTTGTATTTTGTTCTGTCTTGTTAAATTAAGGCAATAATAATAAACAGCCTGAACCTTTGTAGCCTAAACTCTCAGGGTCATTGCTCTACTGCAGCAGCTGCTTGGGGAAGTTTTGTATTTTCCTATGGTGTTTAAATATACAGGTAGTGTTGGCTGATTCCAGTCTTTCATTAATCAGTATCCCAAATTCTGACCTTGGTGACAGACTCCAGGAATGGGACTGGTGTGTGCCTTGGGCTTGTCACGGGAAGAAAGTAGAAAATGCTGTATAGACTATAGTGGTTTGGCTTGGTTAAATTCTTCCTAACAGCATCTTGAGCTCTAGGGTTTGCTTCACTTTTCCTGCATTTTCTCACCTCTTTATTTAGGATTTTAATTTAGGAATGCAGCAGGAAGCTTACCAATGTCACAGGGCAGAGAATGATACTGACAAACATAGTGTTGTCAGCTTTTCCAAGGAAAGAGGTTCAAAGCTTGAGGCAGGTTCAGTGTCACTACTGTTCAGTAGGTTGACAAGCCCTGAGCAGGCAGGTTTAAAATGCTGTGTGTGATTTGAGGCTACTGCCAAAATTGAGAATCTGGATTTTACAAGCCTCACTGCACATCACAGAACAACCTTGACATGAGCAAATGCATGTCAGGGGAGTGCTTGTAACAGCCAGTACCCCTTGCCCAAAAACATGACCTGATTTGTGAGGCTTACAGCCTTTTTGAAATATTCATTGCAAACCTAAGAGTATGTTGTAAAACGTAGTACAGATATTTTTCTTTGTAAACCTTGTGTTTAGGAACTGGAACATTGAGAAGCAGCTTTTTGTGTGTGTGTTGTAGAAGAATGATCTGATAACCACAGGAATGTGAGCCAAAACACATTTAGCTGCAACTTCCTTGTAATGAATTTGCCAATGTAAACAACCCTGTCCCATAAGGCTCTTCCTGTAAACAGCTTCAGAAAATAGCCCGAAATGTAAGATATGTGCTTGCCTGATACATGATTTAGTCTGGGAATTCCAGTCCTAAAGTGCAGTGTCCATTTAACGTCTGATTTAGCTGTAGTTTCTTACCCACTGTTTTATCAAAGTATGTGCCTTGAAAGAGAGACTTTTGTTCTTGAATATTTAAATATTTTGATGTTTACTAAAGTTCTTTGTGAGGTTTTCTGTTGTTATTTTTGGTTTGGGATTTTTTTAAATCCAAACTAGGGAATTTCCTGGCTGTGACTAATGCTACCAAACTCAATGACAATCACTTTGTGTCAAAAAAGGTTTTTTCCCTTGCTTATGTTTTTAAAATACGAAGTCTGAGTCAGAAATGAGGAACATAACTGATATAGCAGACTGGGTTATTTTGTACTTACTGTTTTGTCCTACTCTTTTCAAGTTCAGCTCTAAGCCAAGGATCTTGTTCTAGTGGGTAGGCAGAATCCAGCTAGCAGGCATCTCCAAAAGAAACTGAGGGACTATTTTAATAAACAAGATACAGATAAAAGGACCTGATACAGTCAGTCATGGCCAAATCTTAGAGTGGCATCCATGCTGGCAACAGATAAGATTTGCAGCATACTGTGTGACTACAGATAACCTGCAGAATAGGGAGAAAGGATGGAATTGATCTTTGGAAGAGAAATTGTGATAAATCTGTGAGCTTGTGCTGCAGAAGAGGAAGATGAAACAGACTTTGCCATTCAGACTGACCTTGACCTGGGAAATCCTGCAAGGTTTGGGTGCCTGTAACTTGAATGACAGCAGCAGTACATGTTATAGTTACCTGGTTAGGGAGGATTCCCTGTTGCCACAGCCTTGGGGACAAGGATCCCTTCCTTTTCAGCTCTCAGGCTGACTCCTGTCATCATCTCAGGTATGTCAGATAATCCTGTGACTTCAGTTTCTTTGCTTGCAAGTGGAAATGCCATTAACTCAAAAAGTGCCACAACTCCTTGTGATGTTGGTGCTCCACTGTCAATTGTTAGGATCTCTGACTCTCCTGACAGTGAATGTAATGCTCCCATAAGCACCGTTTAGTTCTTCATCTTCCACAATGAGGAAACTTTCGCTAACTTCTAACACTGTTTTGTGAAGAGGTGTGAACTCCTCCCCCCTTTCCAAGTGAGCATTTGGGGTGGGTGGGTACACAGGGAGGGGGTGCATTGCCCGAGGCGCTGGGTATTGCTGCTGCAATACTTATTTCAGTATTTGTAGAATAGAACCTTAGTCATGACAGTTATAAATTATTTTCTTAAAACATCCAGTCAGCTTAGGACCATAAAGCCTTACTTAGAAATGCTTTTTGGGAGCACCTTAAACCAGTAATGGCCACAGCCTTGTATATAGGAAGATATATAAATTTCTTCTAAGAATGTAAATATTCCTAGCTGTACCTACATTGATTCTTATCCTAGTTTTTTATAGAGAAATGCTTGTTATTTATAAAATTAAGAATAAAATATTCGGAATTATCTTTAAAATTATATATTCTTTTTTTTTATCTTCATGTTTAGAAATATATCATAGTATCTGTTGAAAGGCTGTTGGTATGAAGTTTCATTGTTTAACAGCCAGTCTGAGATCTCTTGGACTGTCTGTACCCTGGATCCTTGTGTAAGAGGTCTCTGTGTACATCCAGGTAGCAGCAGTTCTGCAGTGTCCAGGTGCCCATCAGCCCAGAGCCCAGCAAGAGGTGCCAGCAGCACTTGTGCAACCCAGACGTGCTGCCTGGGATCTGAGCAAAACAAAACAAGCCCTCTTAGGATAACCAGCAGGTCAAGAGACAAGATTATTCCCCTCTACTCTGCTCTTGTGAGAGCCCACCTGCCGTGCTGTGTCCAGCTCTGGGCCCCCAGCATCAGAAGGACGTGGAGCTGCTGGAGTGAGTCCAGAGGAGGCCCTGGAGATGCTCTGAGGGCTGGAGCCCCTCTGCGCTGGAGCCAGGCTGGGAGAGCTGGGGATGTTCAGCATGGAGAAGAGAAGGCTCCAGGGAGACCTTAGAACACTTTCCAGTGCCTAAAGGGGCTCCAGGGGAGTGGGTGAGGGGCTTTGGACAAGGGCATGGAGTGACAGAGTAGGGGGAAATGGCTTCAAACTGACAGAGGGCAGGATTAGATTAAAGATTGAAAAGAAATTCTCAACTGTGGAGGGGCAAGTACCTACTGGAACAGGTTGCCCAGAGAAGCTGTGGCTGGCCCATCTCTGGAAACATTCAAGGCCAGGTTGGATGGGTTTAGAGCAACCTGATCTAATGGAAGGTGTCCCTGCCCATGGCAAGGGATGGAATGAGATCAGCTTTAATGTCTCTTCCAATCCAAACCAGTCTGTGGTTTCATGTAAAACCCCTGGTGCCTCTAGCAGCCTCTGCATCAGTGGTTTTTCTTACATTTGGGGTCATTCTTCTGAACAGAGCCTGGAAGCAGCATTCCAGAAATTCTTACGCAGAAACAAGTGCTTCTGAGAAGAGAAAAAAAAAATAAATCCCTCAAACCAGAGGCTACACTGTGCAAAGCCAGTAGTTTCTGGAGATGGGTGTCCATAGCTGCAGGGAGACAGTTTTTCTGTCTCACTTGCACTGTAGTTCTTAGGTCTCTTAGGCCAGCAGGTCTTACCTCTGTCACTTGACTCTTTGCCTGCCTTCTGACAAACTACAAGAGTACTGGCTCCTAGGTCAGCTTTACTTCGAGGCAACGTAAATAATGAGTGATAAGAAGCAACTCTCCAAGAACACCAGGTAATTGATTAAATTCCTGAAGAAAACACCTTAAAAGCCTGCAATTATTGAGCAAGCATTCCTGGTAGCAGCTGTAGCCTCTTGGAGTGAGCAGCTGTGCACGAAGGGTATTGCAGACCAGCTGAGGATGTTCCTTCTGAGCACTTCTGAGAGTCCCAGCTTTTCTCCCCTTGGCTGTGTCAGCGTTGGCTTTCTGCTAGAATTGAGACTTCTTGAAGTATCTTAATTGTGACCATCTGGAGGGTTCTTTGCCCCTGGGGTGAACCAACTTAATTTCCTTTTGTTTTATTCATTAATTGTTCTTAGCCATAAGAAGTCTTCAGTGCTCCGATGTTTATCCAAGCCACCAGAGTTCATGTAGCTCCTGCTCTCAATTGCAGAGAGGCTTTGGTCAGAGGGAGCTCTCCTGTTATGGGACTGCTGCTTTCCCATGAAGAAAGTCACTCCCACTATCCCGAGTGCCTCCACTTCAAGTTCCAAGAGGTAAATGACCTTGTGGGAGCTGGATTTGCCATATCTACAGGGACTCATAGAATCGTTCAGGTGGGAAAAACCCTCTAAAATCATCGAGTCCAACCATTTCCCCAGAACTGCCAAGCCCACCACTAACCCCTGTCCCCAAGTGGCACATCTACATGTCTGTTAAACCCCTCTGGTCCCTTCGGTGAGGAACCGTAATGCTTCTTCACCTGTGCTACTCCCGGTCAGGGGAATATCGCGATCGGGCGCCTGCGGAAGGGGTAAACTCGCTGTGTAAGAGGCGGGCTGGGCGAGTCTCTCTGCTGGCAGCCCAGGCGTGCCCCTGGCTCCGGGCCGGTCCCCCTGGGCTGCCCCCGCCCCTGTTCTCCCAGACCTTTCCCGAGGGCGGCCGGCAGCCGGGGCCGCCCCTCCTTCGCCAGGAAAGGGAAAGCGAAAGCGGCTTGGTGTCACACGGAGCGGGGCCGCAGCCGGAGAGGGGCTGGGGGCTCGGAGGTGAGCGGGCCGGGAGCGGAGCGGGCCGGGCTGCCCCGGGAAGGTGCCCACCCCGGCGGGTCTGGCAGCGGGGACGGAGGGAGCGGCTGCGGGCGAGTCCCTTCCCAGCCCCTCGGCGCTCCCCTTCGCCCCCTCCTCCTCCTCTTCCTCCTCCTCGCTGCGGGCAGGTGCGAGCTCGGGTTAATGGTTCCATTGCTCGGGATAATGGTTCCATTTCAAAGTAAAAAAAAAAAAAAGAAAATCTAAAACCTTTTATTTCTAGATATATTACCTCCACAAATGTACCAGAATTAATGACACTTCTGATTATGACAGCAGAACTCTATTGGATGCTCTTGCTCTGGAACATTCCTTAAGAAACAAAACCAGGCAGAAGCAGAACGGGCCAGTCCTGGCAAGACCCTGGAGGAAAGCAGTGGGCAGGTCAAGGGTGCAGCATGGGCATGCAAGGGAATGCAAGGCTGAGGAGGGTTTGCAGGGCAAGGCAGGGAAACTGTTGGGGTGCTAAGGCAAGGCAAGGCAAGGCAAGGCTGGACGTAGGTACATTGGAGGATTGCTGGTACATGAAAGTGGCCAGGACAGACTGCTCTGTCTGGCCTTGGGCTCATATTGGCTGTCTTTTATCTGCTCCTCAAATACTTGGGCTACCTGCTTTTCTTCACTTGCAAAAGAGCTGTCATTCTGGTCCTGGAGGCCAAGAGCGAAATGTGAATTTTCTGTCCAAAATTTAACACATGCAGGCACTGGTCCCAGACAAAAGCTGCCCAAAAAGACAGGTCTGGCTGCATGGGACCTCCCCTGGGTTTCTTCTTACAAGCTTCTGAAGCACTGGAGATACATGGGAGCCTTGGGAGTTCTATTAGGAGTAGGCAGGGCAAGACTGTGAAATGTCACAAAAAAGGGGTCTTGAGCTCCAGGTGGTGGAGGGGTGAGGAAGGTAATGCAAAGGAGGAGTTCAGTGTCAAGGCAAGGTAAGGGAGAGGTACAATGACATTCTTTCTCTTTCGCAGATTCCGAATTTTCTGTGTAGCTCTCGCTTAGTGAAATGTGCCAGGAGAGAGACACTTGCTGGATTAGTTGTTCTATGGCCAAGACTTTCAACACAGCACCATAATCTGGGCAATGAGAAGGGGACATGAAGAACATGGTTTTGTCCTGGCACATTTTTCTCTGCAAGACGTGTCTCTGGATCTTTAGTCCTTGTGAGGCTGTGATGTGCACGGTGGTGCTTCGGGCTGAGAAGGACAGTGAAGAGAACATGTCGATCTGATGGCACTTTGCACTTCGAGAAGGAAGGTGGACCTTGAATGTGGTGCAAATAAAAAATTCCACAAGTTTCAGGGGCGAGCTCCAAGCAAGCTTGTTGTCCTGGCACAGCTCTCTGTGCGAGATGTAGCCGAGAAGCTTTCCATTTGGATTCAGACAGCAAGAGAGGCAGAATGTGGTGGGTACATAGTGTTGAGTAGGTAAGTGCCTGGCCTGAGCATCTTTGAGCAGAAGCAGTGCCCTGGAGTGCTTTGCTGCTGGCAGAGTGTTCTGTGCGAGGAGTAGATTTGCCTCCGGGAGAATGAAAGTGCGACTGAAAAGGCAAAGAACGAAGCTGTAGAGCACCGAGCTGTTGTGTGCAGCGTACAGGCTGCCAGAGGAGTGTGGCTGCCACTCACTCACCTGCCTAATTCACATAGGCAGTCGCTGAGCAAAAGTTCAAGAACAGCTACTTGTGCGGCCACCTATTCCTCTTCCAGCTCCATGTGAAAATAATTGCCCTTATGTTTAGGCACTGAGATCCAGACAACGTGATGGTAGATGCAGTGGAGAACAGATATACATAGTGCACCAGGGATTTTGATGTGGTTTATGTGCGGCAAGGGGAAGGTGTAGCCCAGCAACGGCTTTGTCTTCTAGAGGCTATTTGATAAGGGCTGCTGCTGGATGTTTGCAACAGAGCTGCAAGAGTGAAAAATGTGAAAGTCTGCATATGTGATAAGGAAGGAGCATAGTCCCAGTATGCTGCACGCAATTTAAATGCTGCTAGGGGAAATGGCTACTTTAGGACCTTCTTTTGTAATGAGATTTGCTTCTCTGTGAGCTATAGATGCTTGGACTCAGCAACACTGAAGCCGTGTGAAAGTGATTGCGCTGAGTATCAGGTTTCTCAGGGAAAAGGGAAGGTTAGCAAATGCCTTGTCTCCTGGCAGGTCTTTCAGTCTGAACTGCAGCTCGAAACTCTTTGCTTTAGCCATGGACTCTGCCGCTTTGACTGCGCTGATGCAATATATATAGTTAAGAATGGAAGTGTGAATCAGTAGTGTGTTTCTTCCAGTTTACAGAGTGCAAAGACACTATGAAGGCCAACACTGGCTTTTTATTGTCAGACATTTTTTTGTGAACATCTGCTGGACTTTTCAAAGGGGTTTGGGATCTGCAAGAGCAAGAGCACTGCATGGCACAGAGAGCTTGAGAGAAAGTGCATATCTCTGGGGACGTGGATGCAGTTCAGAGGGTGCAGTTACATGCTGAACAGCTGATTGCACAGAAAAGGTTCTGAGAGGAAGGGGCATGCTGCAGTTGCCTTTTCTTCTGCAGCTGATACTCTGCGGCCAACAATGAAACAATTCCTTTTTTTTCCTCTCTACATGCGGGATCCCATTCTGTCAGTGTCCGAGAGCCAGGATCCACAGCGGAGCTCTTGCACGAACTGCTCCCCCGCGAAAGGGGCCTGGAGTGGAAACGCGCTTGGCTTTTTCCGGATGGGCACTGTCAGCGCTCATCAGAACCACACGATGCCGCTGCTGACTCGCAGGAGAGGGAAACGAACCGAGCCCAGCTCGAAATCACTGAGTGTCGAGCCAAGTTGCAAACGTCCCTGCTCTCAAATCTACTGTGCCAGCATAAAAAGGTTTCACTCATCTTCCCCTTCCACGTACAAACTCTTCTTTGCACCACGTTCAAAAGGCAGCACAAACTCCTTTACTGTAACAAAGCTTTTCATTCTCACAGAGTCTGCTAACAAACTTGAAAACATCTGGCAAAAACTGAGCTCACCAAAGTGCCAGCTGAGAAAGCTCTTGCTGCATACAATTCCAGCTTCACCCACCAAACTATTGGCACACACTCTGCTATTGGCACATTCCTTCTCTGCTCTAGGTACCATCCTAAGCCTTCAGTCTCACAGAGTCAGGATCCAAATGGAACAGCACCCAAGACTGCTCACACACTGAGGCTTCCAGGAGAAAAAGCTCAAGAGCCTGGTGTTTGCATTCCCACTGACCATTCAGCAGCTCTAACCCAGAGAATTGCCTATTGGGAAAACCCTTTAAATTCTCTGAGACCATCCAAAGTGTGCATCCAATCTTGATTTCTTTGCCAAAGAGAGGAACTAGGAGCCCATTGAAAAAGAAATGGCATCCTCTCCTCCAAAATACAAAACTTCCAGGGACTGATCCCATGCAAAGGTGCCAGAACACTGTTACCTGCCTGGAGCACTGAATCAGCTGCACACCAAGACTCAGCATAGCTGCTTACTTGTCCAAAAGAAGTGTGCTGCCAGAATTTCAAGGAAGCCACCTCTGAGAAGTGGGAACTATATGCCAAATCTAATCTTTCAGGAGACCACCTTCCAAAAATGGATTCTGACTCCGTGATTGTACACATTGAGGCAGTGCTTTCAAACCAAATATGCCAGGACAGGAAGTTGCAGCTGCTGTTGACCTGCTTGATGCAGCTTCTTATCTGCTCCTCCAACACTGGGGTTACATGCTTTCCTTCCCATGAAAAAGCATTGCCACCCTCGTTCAGGAATTTAGCTAGCAGAAGTTGTATACCAAGTCCAGTATTGAACATGTCCAACAATTGCTTCTACACAGAAGGGGCCCAGACAGAAATGTCTTGCTGGACTATACCTTCCCATGGTACCTAAACATCTGCCCTACCAACACTGGCACTATATCATTTACTTCCCAGGAAAAGGCACTCTGAGTCTCCTGGCCATGCCTTGCCTTCAGTACCTTGCCTAGTTTTTCCTAACCTACACTTGCTTTTTTTGTCTTGCCTACATCTGCCTTGCCTTGCTCTACCTACTTTTTACCTTGCCTTCCATGCAGGCAAGGCAATGCAAACTAAGTGTAGGCAATTGTGGACAAGTCAAGGGAGAGGTAAGCAAGGCCAGAGCAGTGAGGGGAAAGCAAATGGAGAGGTAGGCAAGAGCAGGCCCAGAAGTTCTAGGCAGGGCTGGGCATAGGAAGGTAAGCCCAGTGATGGGTAAGCCAGGCAGAAACAGGGAGGGCTAGGCAAAGCAGTAGGCAGGTCAAGGGTGGAGCATGGGCATGCAAGGGAATGCAAGGGTAGGGAGGGTTAGCAGGGCAAGGCAAGGCAATTATTGAGATTGCCAAGGCAAGGCAAATGAGATGTGCCTTCAAGAATTGCTGATATCCAAAACCAGCCAGGACAGAATACTCTGTCTGGCCTTGATCCCACGTGGGCTGCCTGTAATCTGCACCTAAAACTCTTGGGCTACCTGCGTTCTTATGTATGCAAAAGAACTCTGGTTCTTATGTATGCAAAAGAACTGGTCCTGGAGCCCAAGGGTGAAAGCGAATTTCATGTCCAAAATTCAAGACATGCAAAGACAGATGCCTGGACAAAGCTGCCAGGACAGATGGGTGCGGTTGCATGGGACCTCCTCTGGGCTTCCACTCACAGGCTCCTGAAATTTTGGAGGTACCTGAAGGCCTTGAGAGTCCTAGGAGGAGCAGGCAGGGCAAGGCAAGTTGAAGAAATCCTGCAGAAAGAGGGGTCTTGAATTCCAGGTGAGGGAGGGGTGAGCAAGTCAATGCAAGGGGCTGGATTGGAAGGAAGGGCAAAGGAAAGACATGGATGGGTCAGGGAAGTAAAGGAAGGGAATGGTCAGGAATGGTAAGAAAGTGCAAGGTTGGGTGGGAAAGGCAAGGCAATATAATGGGGGGAGTAGGCAACACAATGGGTGTCTTAGAGGAAAAGTCTGCACAGCAAGGCCGAGAGAAAAGCGGTAGAGAAGTCAAGGTGGGGGATGGGTGAGTGCAGCTGAGAAAGAAAGAAAGTGCAACGCTCCAGTGTGTAGGGAGGTGTGTGTGAAGGATATAAAGGGAAGAAAGCTGTCATTTGCAGGGTGAATGGACATTTTTGAACATCAGTGGCAAGGTCCGAGCAACCTCTTCCTCTTGGCACCTCTGTGTGTGTGAGGTGTCACCAGAAATCTCGGTTTAGATTCAGGCAGTACCAAATTCAGCCAGCAGGACACAAAAGGACACAAAATGTGACGGTGCAAATAGCTGGGCAGGAAAGCATGTAGCATCGGCATGTTTCAACAGAAACACTTTGTCTGTGCAAGGGCAGATGGATGTGTGGGACTCTGGCAATAGGACACTGCACTCAGCTGAGAAGCAGAGTGCTCAGCTTCAGTGCGTGCTCTGAAGAGGAGAGGCTGCAAGGAAAGGGCAAAGGGGCAGGGCAGCAAAAGCTTTCTGTGCTGGCTCATTGAGCTGTTTGAAGGGGAACTGCTGTTTGCTTTCGCTGACACTGAGAGGATGTTCTTTTCCTTAGAGCTGAGAAGGAAAGTAGGAATGACCTGTGCGTGCGGCTGTAGGGGAAGGTGAAGGTCAGGCCTGGCTTTTGGCTGTGGGACTTGCTGCGAGGAAGCAGCTGCTGGATGTTTTAAGCTTTTTGGGATCTGCGAGAGTGAAAGACTATGCTAGTGCCTAATTAAACTAATGATTGTTGATCATCTGGCTGAATCCATGGCATAAACCAGGACTGGGATTTTGTCCCCTTCACCTTTTCCTTGAGCAGCCTTTTTGAGGATACTGTGAAATGCCTTTCCTTGAAAACTAGAAGTACCTTGGTTTACCCTCTAAGAAACATGGAAAACAACTAAAGTCAGTTTCAGAACTGCCCTGAGCAGAGCTGGTGTTTCAGTACCTGAAATTACCATTGCAAATATTTGCAAGAATCACCATTTTATTATGTCAACATGTGAAATACAGCAGCAGCTTAATCTTATTTTCATTGGAGTCATTGGAAATTTTGCTATTTACTGAAACAGCAAACAGATCACAAGAAGCTTAATAATCCAAGCTCACTCACCATTGTACAAATAGCACTTGATTAATTCCAGGTACCATTGTGACATACAGAATGGCTCTGTGCAGGAAAATGGAAGCCTCATTCTTCACAGGGGCAGAACACCTTTCTACCACAGAAATTCTGGGAGTAATCCATCACACTCAACGTGCTGCTGCTGGTCAAGGAGCTGCACCACGGGTCTCTGTGTCCATGGTGCTCTAGGGCTCAGGGCCCCTCATAACTCCCCACCTTACAGACACACCAGTCAAGCCCACCATAAATGCAGTTCTCCAGACAGCTCACTGAGACCAGTGACTCTCTACAGCTCTGAGTTCACAGCATCACGCAGGGCAATTCCATCCACGGATAGATTTGGTTTTAATGAGTCCAGAAGAAAGCTGCGTTTTTATAGTCTTTGGCTCTACTAAGATATTTTATGTAACACAGCAAGAATAAATTTGTTTAGAGAATGATAAATAACAGAGGGGATACTGTACATTTTGCTGCTATCTCTGTCAAATAAGTGCTAGCCAAATACTTCATCAAGTCTTACTGTGAAGACAGACTGCCAGGATGGTAGAGAATTTTGAATCTTTACAAGACCCTTGTACCGTGTGTCTTGGTCAATTTCTATGCAGATCCTTTCTTTCAGCAAAACTTTTTTGCACCATTAGCCCACATTGCTGAACTGAATCCAGTACAAAAGCAGTGAATATAGGAACTGTTCCCTTTTAATTTGATGGTGATAAAAATGCAAATCAAATAAAGGCATTTTATAGCAGCAGGAAGATTTCATATGTAGCTAACAAATCATAAAAAGATGCTTATTTAAAGGGTTTTAGAAAATATTACAAGAATTACTGACAAATACCGTAGTTTAGTAAACTGCAAATATAACTCTCAATCACACAATATCTTGAAATGTGACATGAGAAAGGACAAGAGGAAATAAACAAAAAAAAAGAAAACCAAAGGAAGTCAAAAATAAAGCACAAACTCTCATCCTTTTCTGCTTACTACAGTATCTTAGAAGTACCTTAGAGTGTCTTAAAAGTCATGTACATAGAAAACTATGCCAAGAACAATTTTGGGAATGGTGGAAAACTGCTATCTGAACATAATAATTTGGTTTGCTTTCGTGGTGATTAAATCTGCATGAAATGCATAAGGTAAGTGCGTGTTTTGCATATTCAAAAAGCAAAAGCTGTTTTCAAATTGAAGGGACTATTTTATTTGTTTTGAATTACTTGGCTAAACACGGCGTACATTAAAATACTGCAGACATACCTTTCATTATATTGTTGCCAACAGCAAAGGAGGCAAGCATTTTGTGTGCTTAAAAAATAAAGTATTTTAGAATGCTTTTGTTACTACTTCAAAGGGTTAGAATATGTGTAAAAAATGCTAGCTAGGGACTTAAAATTAATGAATTTTAATTAACTTACTTTGTTGTTATTAGGCTAAATTACATGAGATTTCAAAGAGAGAAGGTATTCTATTCCACATGCCAATTCCCAAGTAGATTTATGACCCTTAAGCACAACATGGAAGAGGGGTACAACGTAAAAGGTGAAGCAACATTGTTGATGGCAGAGGGCTTAACCTGCTTCACAC
>VZUA01028740.1:0-14671 GCA_013401035.1 Horornis vulcanius
TGGAAGTGATAATTTAAAAAATAACATCTAATTTTAATGATCTCTTGCCAGCACCTAGAATGTAACATGCACTCCTTAATAAGAAGCTTTCTATTAAGTTCTAAATACAATTTTAAAAAGACTGAAATGTATAATGGGGAAATTCATACACTTTATGGAAAGGTTTCAAATAAAGTGGATTTAAGAATCAGCTTTTATTAACATGCAGAAAAGTTCACTGTTTATATTTAATCTTGAGTAGAAGAACCTTGTAACAAGGTGCAGAGCTTGAACTCCTTTTTCTCCTTTCTGGAGCATTAAGAAAGGTGAGAGCACGGCCAGGATTGATGGTGTGGGTACTGCAGTATTGAAAAAAGCAAAGCTCAGGGAACATTTTATTGTGGTATTGTTCTGCAGGGGATGAAGTGGCTGGCTGCACTTTGGAGCTTAAGGACTGGGGGAAATAGCTTTCCAGCAGAAGCATTTAAAGGAGGATGGAGTCTCAGGAATAAATAACAAATGGAGAAAGGGATAAATAGGTTGGCTGCTTTTAGCAGCTGTGCTTCCTCAGACCATATGTGAAATGAAGATATTCCTTTGGCTTTAATATTTGATTTTTTTTTTAATGATACATAACACTTCAGGAGAACACTAGATAACTCCATTTTAGTTTCTTCTGGAGTCAGGATAAAGCTGGAAGGTTAAGGATCACTGTAAGCAGGAGCAGTTCTGTTCAAAACCAGAAAATGTTCATTAAGCTGACTGTTTCTGAGTTAAAGATGTTTGCTGAAGCTTTCTGTGGTTCCAGGTGTCTGATTCAGTGCTCGCTCTTGTTCCCATCTGTGAGTTGGCTGCAGAGTAAGCACAGAATGTTTAGCAGATACCCTGAAACAGGTAAAAGGTAATTCAGGTGAAAGATGACTTGTCTACCAGAAAGAAGCTTCTGAACATGAGCTGTAGGGTGCTACTGGAACACTCTCAAATGACTTCCAGGAACACAGAACTATTTCCCATTATGTTTTGTTTGCCAAGAGAGTTAATAAAAAACTGAGAAAAGTAAAACTTCTATCTTCCTACTCCCTCTAGCTGTGTGAACACTAAGAACAGAGAGATAAACAATAGATAAATTATCTTCAAGGGTATGGCAGTTCAGTGTGGAGATGGTAGGATTTGACATTGAAAATAGGCATGAAAGAGTAAGGGCCCATGAAAGTTTCAGAACTCTGGGGGTGTTGTGCTGGTGACACAAAAAGAAGGTGTGTGCAGCAGGTGAGAGGTGGGCAATGCTGAATGATCAGAGATGATTGGCCAGAGCAAGTCTAAATGCTGTGTCAAGTGTTGTGGGTGGGTAGAGGCTGTTTTCAGTATTCAGGAAAGCAGAGGAGTAGAGGAGGTGATGTTTTAGGAGTGACTAGAACTACTGAGAGTGTAGTGATAAATAGGGGTTATGATGTGAACAAATGAGGGTGATTGTGTGAGAAAAATTACATGACTAGTGTTGAAAAAGTCAACTCTGCATTTTAATCCAAATTAAAAATAGCTTTATGTACTTCACAGGAACTGTTTGTTATATTAATTCAACACAGAGTAAAGTTGGTGGGTCCTAAATAAGATCAGTTAAATCTGTCTTGGAGTCTTTTTGCTCTCTCCTTAAAAATGAACAGGAACATCACAAATCCTAAATTCATGAGGCCATTTGGCCAGTAGCTATCTCCAGGCAAAAACCCTTTCTGCAGTGCCACAAGAGAAGAGTTCTAAAATACAGACACTACTAAGAATAGCATCCAAATGAAAAGAAAATTCCTGGCAAGCCTGATGTCATTTTATGGACTCTATTGTCCATAAAAGAATCCAAAATGGATTATTTTCACACCTTACCAATTCACTTACGTTGTTAAAAATCATAAAATAAATGCACTCAGTTGACTGCAACAGCTATTATTGTGCTACCAGGAGGAGTGTGATCATATAATAGTTTCCTTAATATATATTAAAAAAAATACTGAGTGCAGTGGACTTGTTATTTTTAACATGGTGGCAGTTGATAGTTACAGTTGTATTTAGATTTGTTCATGCGAGTATGGCCTTTGTGTTACAAGGTGAGTATTTGAAACATTTCAAATTTGAAGCATTTCTGTGGGTTGCAGAAGTATTTAATGAAATTGCAAGGTTGTAAATAAAAAGGAAATTTGGGGATTTTTAAGGTTTTTTTCTTGTTCCAGGAAGTGGAACACACCCAAGGAGTGTGACTTACCCTGAGCTCTTTTATCCCTCTCTTCTTCCTCACTGTCCACTTGACACTCCTCCACAGTGTGTGGGGGAACACTCTGTGGGTAGGAATTATTTTCTTTGATAAAATTTGTTCCTCATACTTTGTGAAGTTCAAGGCAAAACATAATTCCCTAATTCTGGCCTGCAGTTCATGAATGCTCCAGGGAAATCTGTTGATTCCCTGGTTTCCTTTGGTTTATTTTTGCAGAATGATAGAAAAAGATATTTTCAAATAAAGGTAGGTTTCAATCATGTGGGGATCATAGCGAATTCTGTTTCTTGGATTTCAGGCTTTTTGGGTTTTTTTGTAACTTCCATAAAATCTCTTCAGATTGTGGTACAAAATAGACACAAAATGAACATAAATTGGTGTTTTCATCTTGTCTGGAAGCAATTGAAGATTATTTTGAATGATTTGGATGCTTTATTCATTAGTGATTGTCTTTCCTTGTCTATCTGTAATCAGTATGAAAGCAGTTTGAAAAAGGATTTGCAATCCTGCTGGCTTATTAGGAATTCAAACTTCTTATTGCTAAAAGATCTTCTCTGGTTTTCAGTCATCAATTTTAGGTGGCCTCAAGCTGCCACTGCTTAGATAATTGCATGTTTTGTATAATTAAAAAAAAATTAACCACTTTTGTATAAAGATTATTAAAAAGACTGTTTTCAACCAGCAGTTCCCCTAACCTCAGTGTGAGATTCTTCCCTTTTTTAGTTTTGGTCATCAGCTTTCTGGTATTTTGTGCTTTCTAATCTAAGTGCCTGGCATACTGCCTTCAATGTCAGACAATACATAAATTCTGAGTGTTTCTAACACTGATATTTGTTTTTTCTCATTGATTATATCAAAGATGGGAGTAGATTCTAATTCATAAATTACTAATGCATTGCCATAGAGTTGTGACAACACCACCAATTTTGCTTCCTTGCCTGTTCTCTGAGATGGCAGCAATCAGACAGCACGGTACATGTGGAAAATGTTTGTGTTTACAAAACTACCTCCACTGTGCAGCATTTAGTTGGCTTTGTCATTTGTGTGGGAGCAAAACTACTGAACTGAAGCAATAATTCTTCTCCACTTTTCTTTTATTCAGCTTTAAGCATTTGTACATCAAAATTAGAGATGTCATGGTGGCTCAATTTTATGTGCAGTACATGAGAGGAGGATCGTCTCTTGGATGCCCAGTTAAGGTTTATTTTTGGGATATTTTAAAATAATTCTCATTTCATATGACAGTGATGCAGGGCCTGTGTTGAAAGTATATGACATAGAACAAAGTGTTTTAAAGGCAGGGCGTGTAAGGATATAAGATAGAGTTTCAAATGAAGAATTTGTTGTATTAAAAAGAAAAAGGTCATTTTGGCTGGTCATTCCACACAACCAGCAGGACAGGACTGCTCTCAGGTACAAGTGTGGGTCCTTTGGGAGATTTTTGCACAGTCCTTAACATGTGGAAACAGTGTATTATTATTATTACTATGGTGTGCAGTGAGGGAAAGGCAGAGGTCATCCAGCTGCATGCTGTGCCACCCTCTCTCAGTGTTTTTCAAATACAGGGTTTGGGATTCAGATTTGGTGTTACATAAAGAAGCAATTAAAATTTGCAGCCTGTTTGCTAGGTTATCAAAATCTGGTGATATTGTCAGCATTAGGTTTTGCTTCCATGATTCTAAGTGAAAAATGTGTATCTTATAATTCATAAAAAGGAATGAGAATCAAAACAGTGTTTTTTTTTCTATTACTAGCTTGCTTTTAGTGAAAAATTCTGTTACCTTTATTTTTTGCTGTTGTTCTCTTTACATGTACTTCAGTAGCTGCCAAATTAATTTTTCAAGTTAGTTATGTAACTAATGTAAGCAGAAAGTTCTTGTAGCAGAATTCAATGCAAGTTGTCTTTGTTCAGGTTCATTAATCTGTATTTTTTTTCTCTTGATTATTCTTCTTCCTTCTAAATAAGAGAATATACTGAGGATTGTCATTTCTTAATGTGATTTCTTAAATCAGTTATTTGGAAGGCATTTGGAAATTCTTCTGTGTTCATCAAAATATTTTGTAATGCACTAAAAGTTGGACATCTCTGAAAATCTGCCAAATTTAATATCAGAATGACTTTATGACTTAAACTTTGTTTGACTCTCATCCTCCCTGGCAGAACTATAGTTCATCCTCTGTAATTCCCTGCTATCTTATAAATGAAAATTTGCTCTTTTCTTTGGCCTTTCTCATGATCATCTTTTATCTTGTATGGAGAGGTTCCATGTCAGTAACGCTCTGTCTTGTGCCCTGATAATATGCTGCCAGCTTCAGCTCCTCCTTCTGTTTTGTTCTTCTCTTACATAAAAATCAGACTGTTCATATTTGAAGTATTCCAATTCTATTCCCACCTATATTAAAAACCTGATTTCCTTCTCCTTCAGACTGCTCCAGCTATATTTTTCACTTCCACCTACTCTTTTTATTTCACGTGTAACAGCTTCTCAATTAAAACACATTAAATGTCCTTTTTTCTCCTTCACATCAGTGCTCAAATCCCACCTGTTAATTTTTTTATCTGCTTTATTCATGCTTTTCTACTCATTTTAGGAGGTACTTCACTTATTTACTTCTATGCTCAGCATCTCTGAAGCAACTCTGTAGTTTTCCACCTTGTTTCTATTTTTAACTGAAAAAGGAGTTTGACTTCTGAGGTATTGTCATACTTCAGATGAACTAGTAGAATTTCCTGAAGAACTGAACCACTCAGAAAAGCTGCTCTATAGCTATATAATTGGTGTAAAATATGGATGAGGGGAGTATTGTTTAAAGCCAAATTCTGAGCTGTGATGAAAAAAACCAATCATCCCAAACCAACCAAACAACCCTTTCACTGTAAAACTGAGAAGATAAAAAATGAAATTCAAGCACATAAAATACCTCAATTTGTGTTGGTACGAGTCCTTCACAAGAATTTATTTCCTCAAGCCAAAAATGGGAAAGCCAATGAACAAAGCTGAGTCTGTTAATCCCTGATGAGAGAGCGGAACCTCTGCGCTGTCTCACTTTGCTCTGGGTTGGTTTCCCATAGATCTTGGTACAGTCTTTGCCTAACCTGTTGGTGCTTCTCTCAGCACAACCTCTATTTAATACCCTGGACTATCAAAATAAGAGATGGGAAAGAAGAGGCCAAGATTTTGTGTTGTCTGTATATGTTTTTTTCCTGTGGGGTATTTGTTTATGCTAGTTACTTTGTGTGTAATTTTTCTGGTTTGAACACTGGATGCCTCAGTATTTTGTTTGAGCATCTCTCATCAAGAGAAAAATACAGACTGGAGGAGGAAATGGGAAATGAGCAGAAGTGTGGAGAATTTGTCCTTTGAGGAAGTAAGCAGAGTATCCTAGAGAAGAGACAATAAAGGCTAAGATTTTTTTGTTGTTATTTTTTTTTTTGTTTTTTTTTGGTTTTTGGTTTTTTTTTTGGTGAAGTGTTCTAAAATTGTTTAGGAGGAAAAAAAAAAGTAGTTAGCATAAATTACAGGTTTAAAAAAATTAGACTTGAGCTGAGAAATATAGTTAAAAGAGCAGTAAAATCCTTGGAATGAACTGACAAAATTACATATATCCATAGAATGCCAATCTTCTTTTCTATTACATTCACTCTTTTCTAGCTTGTTTTTGAGTCTCCCTGCAGATTTTTGAGAGAGATTACTTTTTTACACATTTGTTTGTCTGTAGGTACACTCACAAAACAGACTGCATGCAAAATCTGGTATCCAGGGATCTCTCCCGACCCAAGGGATACCTGTGCAGGCTTCCATCTTCATCTCATGCAAATGGCAAAGAAAGAAGTTCTAGTTCCATCAATCTACCTCAATCTGTGGGACTGGTTATGGAGCAAACACACCTGAAAGTAGCTTCTAAACATGTGCATGGCATCGTTGGGAACCCTCAGCATAGATTTATGGGGGACAAATCTCTTGACCAACCACATCACTTTCTGTGGCAAGGTGACCATTCTGTGGGAAAGGGACAGGCACTGGGTGCTGTACCCCTTGGTTTTAGCAGGGACTCCAACACTATCCCACAGTGTCCTCATCATGGAATCAGTGAATCTCATTGGCACTGGACAAGGCAAAAATGACGTGGTTGGATTGCTGGGATGAAAGGATCAGTCAATGGTGCAGGGTCTGACTAGCAAATAGTGTTTTCAGGGATCAGTGCTGTTAAATGTCTTTATTAAGGACACCTGTGACAAGACCAGGTGTGCCTCCAGCAGGTGTGGGGACAACAGCAAATTGAGGGGAGTGCTCAGTGTTTGGAGGGTAGGGCTTCTATTCAGAGGGAGCTGGACAGGCAGCAGAAAGGCACCAGCAAGAGCTTGTGAAGTTCAGTGCAGGCAAGTGCTGGGTCCTGTACCAGTGACAGAACAACCTCCTGTGATGACACAGGCTGCACACAAACTAGACAAAGAGAAGCTTTTTCAGCAAAGTCTTTGGAGATGCCAGCAGAGAAAACGTTGAAAACAAGTCACCAGTTCCTCCTCCCAGCAGAGGCAGCTGAGCACAGGCTGTGTGCAGGAGCCCAGGGAAGGATCAGCACCTGTGAGGCCGTGCCTGCAGCACAGGCGGGTTTGGGCTGCCCGGAGCAGGGCTCCCACAGACACTCTGGAGCATGGCCAGGGGCCAAGCTGGCCAGATGGCAGCAGCACATGCTGTACACTGAGAGGCTGATGGAACTGAGTTTGGGTCAGGCTGGAGAGGAAAATGCGTTGCTGTCTACATCTGATGCATCAGAGGAGTGAGTAAAGATGGAGCCAGACTCTCCTCAGAGGAGCCTGGTAACAGGCTGAGAGGCAACAGGCTCCAGGCACAAGTTGGAACCCTGGAAATTCTGGTTAGCTAAAAGGATGTTTTTGGTGGGTTGGTGTTTGATCTCAATTAAGAGATAAACAAGGAAAACTAATACTCTGTGGATTAAATGGATCGAACCCAGAAAGTTTTGAAATACACCCCAAAATTTGATTAAAACTGGATGAGGTTAGATGTTGGTGCCAAAAAACTTGATTATTTTAATTCATAGTAAGAGAGGCAAAGAAAAAGAAAGAGAAAAAAATAGAAAAAGAGGGGTGTGTGGGTGGGGGGACAGGGAGAGAGTGACAGGGGTTCCATAGGAACATGTCACCCTTCTGAGGGTCCCAATGATGTCTCATGGCGCCCCTCCATCTGGTCTTCTTGTTGGTGAGGGTCCCCCACCACCCTGCACCAAAAAGTATAGAATCCATTGGATTAATATAGCAGTGAGCCAGGTGGGAGCACCCCCTTGCTTCCCTGGGGAAGGCCAGGTTTGACACTGTCCCTTGCAACAGTGCTGATCTGTTGGATTGTCTGTGGTACTCTGGTGCAGGGTCTGGGGGCCCCTTGGGGGTGGCTTTGGTGGGCTGTGACTCCCTCTGTGCTGTCCCTCACGTGGGTGTGGCTGTTCTCAGGGTGAAGGGCCCCACAATGAGCTCCTCTGCACAGCAGAGGATGAGCATTCACTGCCTCTGCACAGGCTTTTTCACCACACACCCAAAACCTCTCCTGCCCCCCACCCCTTGGTGTGAGGGTCTCTGTGAGTCTGGCAGCTGAAAGCCCCAGGGCTGTGGTCTCCACCCCCATGGTGCTAAGCTTGATCCCTCTGAATAATAAATTCTTCTTCCCCAGCCCAGACCTGAGACACTTTATCTTATCTCCATCAGTGTGCAGTGCAGAGTCCCATTCAGGGTGTGGTGGTCTTCAGCCTCTGTTTTTACACAGTTTTGCTATAANAAGCAGGGCTCCATCATGTGTAACAGCAGCTTGGGGAGATGAATGGCATCACACTAAAGTTCCCTTGCTCCTTTTCCTTCCTGCTCTACATGCCAGGCATGATGCCCCTATGGTCTGGAACATCCCTTGGGGTCATTTGGGGTCCCGTCCCAAATTCCTGTGCACCCTCAGCCCTTCTGGTGCTCCCAGCCAAACCCAGCCCACGTCTCACTCAGGTCCTGGAGTGACCTGATCTAACTAGAGCTTGGAGTGGATCAGACAAGCTGATCTCCAGAGGTGTCTTCCAGCCCCAGGTATTATTCCATGCTGACACCATACAGAGCAATGCTTGCTGTGGGAGTGTGATCCTTCAGGCTTGCTTTAGAAAGGCTCTAAATTCAGGGAGTTGATTCATGAGGCATGACCTTTTGGTGAATTTTGTGAATCATGTTGCAATTTGAAACAAAACAGAAAACCTTTGAGAATTACACAAGTTCCCTGGGGGTGATCTTAGAGCCTGTTTGTGTGTACACACATTCAAAACCCCAAGGTTTGCTCCCTTGAGATGTCTTTCATTGTCCACATGCTCTGACAAAGTTTAAGTTTTATTGCCCAACTGATGACTCTGAGAGGTTCAGGGCAAATACAGGAGGAGGAGAAATACATAGAATGTTTAGAAGGGATCTGTGCCTTTCCCAGCAGAATAAGAGTGGATTAAATCATGCCTTGGCAAATTCTGCTGGCTTATAAGTGCTAGGAAATGTGGAAAAAATTGTGTAGAAATACTCAGAGAAAAACATCTACGGTTAAGTATCCCTCTCATGGCATTTTTTTTTCTTAGCTTATACTTTAATGATTTAAGAGGTTAGAATATGTAAATACTCTTTAGAATGGAAACAAAGTAGAGGTTTTTAAGGCTGTTTATTCTCTTCCCTTTGCCCTGTTCTATTTTGAAGTTTGACGTTAGCGTCCTTTGAAAGGAAGCATATGGCATTTCTAATTAAGGCCTGAGATTTTCTGACATATAACTGAATAATACATTTCAAACACTGCCAAGCCTTCCAGATGAAAGAATTTTCTGGCTGAAGCACTGGAATGTATGTGCTGTGTAACACTGGTCTCCTTTAGAACTTCGAAGAATTTTGCCTGGAATAGCAGCACAGTGAGAAATCAAGGGGTTTGTTTCTTTAGGCTGATGTCAGTATTCCTTGAGCTCAGGTTTGGATCTGATAAGAGCTACTGTGCTTTGTTGCTCAAAGGATTCAATGTAGCTGCACTTTGAAATGATTTAGTCTGCTGGGGGAATTTTAGTCATCTTTATCAGATTTCATTCCAGGCTGCAGGGTTTGTTTGTGTGTATTTTCAACATTAACTCTTGTAGAGATGTGCTGTAGTTCTTCAGTCTCTCCAAAGAAATTCTAATCTCTTCCTTTTGGCATTTGGTGCCAAATTTTCTTCCTTTACTTTGAATGCATAAAACCTTTCTGAAATTGTGGTTTGTGATAAATTCCTGATGTGAGCTGGGTTTCTTGAGATTCTTAATATATGCCAGCATCATTAACATGTACCTTGTGTCTCTGAACAGCAAATGGGCTCTTCTTAGAGGTTTTCTCAAATGTTTTTTCTTCTTTCCATGGGAAGTAGAAGGGACTGCATTTATTATTGGTCCCTCTGACACGGTTGTGCAAATCAGGAGAGGAGAGAATTAAACAAATGTAATGCATTTAGTTCCTTTTGTTTTGTTAGGTATTGCCGTGTGTGTGGTGAGGATATTGGCCTTTACACTGGTTTGGGTTATTTTAAGGGGGAATCTGAGTCTTCAAATACATTTTTTTCCCTCAGGACACAATTGATTCCTTTGGTTACTGGGAAACCTGTCACTGTGATATAAAAGTTTTTTGTAGATTTGTGATGCAGGTGGGTAGTTACTTTGTTTGGATTATTTTTAATTTTAGTGGGGAAGTATTTAAATGGAGGTTGGGCTGGTATTTAGGAACTGTAGAGCTGTGCAAACAGGTTCGAAGCTAAGGCCTTTCACCAACCAGTGTAGTGTCCATTTTGAAACACAGATTTCTGATATGCTTCTCTCAGGGCAGTGTTTTTGCTGTTAATTGTCCTTGAAATACAGTGTATGCAATCTTTGTCCTCACAGCCCGCTGTCAAATTCAGGCACTGATGATATTTTATTAATGACTTGTATTTGACAGCTGCTAAGAATATAAATTAGAAATCTGTAATTGAAGTGAGAATGATAAGGATGAAGAGTTAACAGGGTAATTGCACAAGTGCTGAAGATCCTCTTCTACCTGAACTGTGTTGTCGACATATACCTGGAGTTGAAGCGTTTACTGCACCTGAGGGAATTTAGGATATCAGATCAGCAACAAGATGTGACAGAGCTGTGTGGAAGAGAGTATTGAAGGGATTTGGGAGGCAGATGTAGCTTTGGTTCTTCTTTTTTTGTTACATTTCCACTTCTGGAGACAGCTCAGATCATAGGAGAGAGCAACCCTGAAGCCCTCTGACATCAAACTGTCCATGGCTGCAGCAGCCCCTGAGGATTACCCAGAGAAGCTGTAGCTGCACCATCCCTGGAAATGTTCTAGGCCAGACTGGACAGGGTTTGGAGCAGCTTGGGGTAGTGGAAGGCATCCCTGCCCATGGCAGGAGACTTAGAACTGGATGAGCTTTAAAGACCCTTCCAACTCAAACTGTTCTGGGATTCTGTGAGGATGATAAGGGGGCTGTTGCTGTGTCTCTTTTTGGCTTGTGTTTCCTACTAAAGACACTGAAAGCTGGAACCTGTCAGCATCTGGTGTTGTCGAAGTTACACTTGTTTAATTCTTACCAGTATCTTATTCAGATAAAACTGGAAAAAGTCCAAATAACTGCAAGACCATATTTGCATAAGGACTCTCATATGCGGTTAGACTGTCCAGCTTGCTGTGGGCAGCTGCACAAGACCATGGGACACTTGGAATCCTCATGAATACTTGGATTGGATGTTTTTTTGTGCTTGCTATTCCAGGCCTACATGATCCCTTCTGGGTTTGGGTGTTAGTCATATCATGGCATATATCCCTCCCTAAGTGTTTCATTCTTAATGGTTACGAGCTTTTATTTGTAGCAGTCCTCTCTGTTCCATGCACTATGAACCTTAATGTCACAGTTTTGTTTTTCTTCTGCTCCTCTATGAACTTACTTCAGTAAAAAAAAAACCAAAAACCAAAAAAACAAACATTTTGTGGCTCAGAGAAGGCTTCCTGAGCTCAGGGTACCCCAGGACAGCCAAAGGGACGTGGTGTGATGAAGTAGCATTATCTTCTGTGCTTTAACAGAGACTTCTGTTTGTGTGAAGTCTGGAGTGGATGTGCCTTTTAGGCAATACTGTGAAATTCCGTTAAGTGGAGAGTTGACAGCCTTGGAAGTTTTTTCACACGATGCTTTTCTAGGTCCCGGTCTTTTCTCTGGTACCACTGCTGTGAATTATTCCCTAGTCCTGTTCTTTTAAACTTTATGATAATTTTATTAATATACTTGTTTGGTAAAGTCTGCTAAGCATTCTTTATGATTCCATTAAAATTTTGTATCTTTTTATGCTTTTAAAACTGATACATATATAAAAATGTCTGAGAGTTGTATGTATGCATCTCTAGTGTCTGTGCTCTGGGGTAAACCTGCTTTTGTTTTCTTGTTTTTTCTTTCTTTTTACAGAGAGTGATAATGAACTCTCCAGTGGCACTGGTGATGTGTCAAAGGATTGTCCTGAGAAGATTTTGTATTCCTGGGGAGAGTTACTAGGGAGATGGTAATGCTTCATTTCTTACATTAGATTTTAGATATTAACCTTTTGTTTGGTTTATGACACTACATGCTCCTGAGCAGGAGGTTTGAAATTCTTTGGCTTACACAGTTTAAAATGCATGACTCACTGAAGTGTAGTTTTTAAACTTAATCTAAAGTGGACTAGCATAGCTAAGTTGGAGTTTTTTGACAAATCTTTTCCTGTAGCATTTGCAAAAGTCTGGTTTTGTTTGATGTTTCAGAGTGTATTTGTATATGCTGACACAGCAGAATTTTCTGGTCATTTGAGGCTGGCTGTTAAATCCTCATGGAACTCAGTGCCAGGATAGGACAGACAGCAACTCCCATGTGTCCCATCTAAGCCATGCATGCCAGCTGGTGTACATTTAATTTGTTTAGAAGCACTTTTTTTTTTTCTGTTTTTGTTAATATGCTATATGTAAGCACTTGAAAAGGAATCTAGAAAGACTGTGAATCCTCACTGAAACACTTTCTGTTGGTGAATAAAACAGAGTATTTGTAAGCCCAGACTATGTTCTCAACAGTGTTATTTCTGTTGTTTAATTAAGTGCTTCAGTAGCAGTGCATACTGTGCCAAGAGAGGGAAAAGTCTGTCTGTTTGCTGCCTTGGAGAGACCTGAGCAAGTGCCAGAGCCACTTACTTGGTTTTCCCTGTGTAAGTAATAGCTCCTGCTGCTGGAGACAAAAATAATCAGAGGCCCTTAATCTGGAATTGTCTGTTTCCTTTTCCTAATTCCAAAAAGAGAATAAACAACATTTTAAGGATTTACTTGGGTAATTCTTCCCTTTACTTGGATACTCTGTAGCTTTGGAGAAACAGCCTCTTATTGCTGACCTCATCTGTGTGGTGATCTCACACAAAGATTTCTGGATGAGGCATCACTGGGTTTTGCTGAGCTTAACTGAATCTTCCCCTGGAACCCTCTCCTTCTATGTTTTTTTAACTATTCTGTCACCCAAGTTTCTGACCTTAATCCAAGACTGGGAGATGCTACTTCTCAATTCAACTTTTTCTTTTTAATTCGTTTGTCAGTTGATTCTTCTGCTTTTAACCTGTGTCCTTGACAAATACCTGGATTCTGTGGATGAGCATGCTGAAGTAAAAAGACACCCACAGCTCATGGTCTTAAGTTTCATGTATCCAACTATTTCTTCTGGTTACTCAAGTATACTAATCAGCAAGACAAAACATTTAAGACTTTTGGAATAAACTATTTTGGAATCCTAACATACACATAAATCAAGAGAATTGTTTAGTAGTTAAAGCAGCTTAAAAGTAGTTTAAAATGGGGTGAGAAATGGGAAATGCCAGCCTGTTCGAAGACTAGCAAACAGTTCTTCAGGAGTGTCTTAAGCAGTATTACCTCTGGAGAGAAATTCAGATCTGTAAATTACTTAACTTCTTGAATAGTGTTATGTTACATCTCAAGAACAAAACTTAGAGTAAAAGGTGAGAAATGGTAAGGATTTGAAAGCTAAAAATAAATCAAAATCTAGTGTGTTGAAAACTGCGCCATATGTTAGTAGATCTGTACGCTTGTAAAAAAAGTAAATAAACAAAAATAACATTTCTTCAGCTGGGGAACTGGTGTGCTGATTTGTCTCTTAGATGAAATTTTTCTTGCATTTTAATTTTTTTTTGTCATTTCATTAAAATGTCACTGTAACCTATTGGACTCAGCAGAAACACTGCTCCAGGACTCTCCTTCAAGCATATAAACAGAAATAAGAGAATGTACCAAAAAGATAGAACAAACAATTGAAAAGTAATGGTATATCTCTTTATTTTACTATTTACAGCATCCTCAGCATTATAGTTGTTCCTGCCAGCTAAGCTGCTTTAGCTGACTGGTCTACTATTTCTTAAAAAACAAAACTAGTAGCAATGATCAGTAACAGTCTTTCATCAGAAATAAATGTTTGTCAAGTTGGAGCATAGTCTGTGCATTGCTGCTCTGTCCTTGCTCTCTGATATTTTAAAATTGGATTTATGATTTTGTGCTGGAGAACATTGCAGCATTTTGTAACAAATTAAAGATGTCAGCATCCATGAATGGTGACCCCTCACATGATAAAGGATAAGGTTAGAATAAGACAAGCTTTTATTTTATGCTCACTTCTGTTGTTCTGAGCAAGGATTATGGATGTGCAAGCTGCTTCCAAAGAACCATCCAGTACTTGGAAAGTTGGCTATGGAAGTTAGTAATGCTATCCAGCATGGACTCATATTGCTGAAGTATTACCTCTGCCATAAAATACAAACCTAGGACAGAGCCAGTGAAGCCTGGTTGGTTGATTCTGTTGGGATTATGTTACAGCATGTATGTTAGTTATTGGTTTATTTGAATTGTTTCCTTGGTGTTGCTGAAAATTTCCCTGTTATGTTTCTATGGGAATGTCCCTTTTTGGCTATTCATTGGATCAGCTTGCCTAGTTCTCAGGGAAGCCCTTTTTTGTTTCTCATATAACACATATGACCAGATCCATCCACAACTAGAGCTTCAGCTTTGATGTATTTACTATATATTTATTCCTCAACATGCATGTCAGAATTCTGTAACTGCTTAGAGTATCTGGTTGGAGAATAACTGAATAGTTTGTGTTGGAAAGGACCTTAAAGCTCATTTCATTCCAACCCCATGCCATGGGCAGGGACACTTCCACTAGCCCAGGTTGTTCCAAGCTTTGTCCAAGCTGGCCATGGACACTTCCAGGGATGCAGGGGCAGCCCCAGCTTCTCTGGGCACCCTGTGCCAGGGCCTCCCCACTCTCACAGAGAAGAATTTCTCCCAGTACCCATGTACCCCTCTGTCAGTTTAAAACCATTCCCCTT
>VZUA01028741.1:0-17160 GCA_013401035.1 Horornis vulcanius
GCCAAGGCTGGGCCAATTAGAAATGGTTGTAATGCCTCTAGGATAACAGATTTAAGATATTTTAAACAAAACTTTTCTGGAACCGGGAGTTACCCCGAATAAATCTGGGGAGTCAGATCGAGTAAAGTAATCACACCAATGTGGCTACATAAGTTCTCCTTTATTCTCCGCAAAATGGCAGCTTATATACAGTTTAATATTGTTTACAAAGCAAGCATTTTCCCCACTGGCGTGCAGCATACAAGAATGTAAATAAACATTGTTTACTTTCACACTTAAGGTGGCAAAAGTGCTCAAACTAGCATCTATACTAATTACCTTATAACTAAACTACTATCTTTCCTGCATACCTTAACATAATTTCTAACTGTGCCACAGGTCCAGACCTTCACTCAGGCCTGTCCCTGGGCCTAGGCTAACAGGGCCCCAGGCCTACTGGGCCAAGCTGGGCCCAAGCTGGGTTGCCCAACCCAATTCAGGAGCAGATCATGTCCGGGCTCCCTGAGAAATTCTGCTACACTTTTCCTTTTCAAAGACATGCCTGAAAAACATCTAGGCAGCAGTTTTTTGCAGTTTAATGTGATTTGGATATGAATGTGCCCTAGCCTTAATATAACAGAAAATAGCTGGGGACTTCAGGATACATGAAGAAGAATATGTCTGCACACAACATTAGGAGCTAATTGCAAGACCAGTGGGTTGGAACAACACTAAGCTGCCACAAATCCCTGGATAGTTATTTATTCGTGGTGAAATGAAATCTAGCAATTGAGTGGGGAAATGTGGTTGTAATAAAAATCATGCTTGGAATATTTATAGAGAAGTTTATCAAACAGAGTTCAGTGAAAAATATATTAACATTTATAGGCCTTTAAGACAATCTTCTAATTTCACTTTGAGCTACATCATTTTATGCAGCATCAAATTAATTTCAGCACGCCATGTTCATTAAAGAAAAACAAAAAAGAATGCTTAAGTAGAAACATATTTAATTAAATCCTAGGCTGGGGCAGGACAAACACCTACAGACTACTTACATTGTGTTTTCTCTTCTTTGGATCCTACTTGACAGTAGCAGGGCTTTTACAAGGCTTCACCTCTGATGTTTGCTACAGAGGATTGGAAATGGTTGACTCTTTTCCTAGACAAGATTTAAACAAGAAATATTTGGGAAATGTTTCTGAATATATTTTTTCTTCCAAGAACATGTCTGTCTTGCATAGAAAATAAAGAAAAGCAAAGAAGAATCCCCATCTTCTGTTCTGAAAACTGGTAATATTGTGTTTAGCCTGTAGCTATGAGGAGCTATAGAAGATGGAACATTCCACAAAGTTCTTATTTCATTCACAGAAACATGTATTCCTGGCAACTTAAAAGACATTTTCACCACCTATTCTTGCATTGTGCATGCAGGTGGTTCAGCTACCAAATATCTCTTTGCTGCATCTGGGAAAGGTTTTAATGTAAATATTTATCATCACCCATAGAACTTTGGTCCTCCTTCCCTACCCTATTGATGCTTTCAGCATCACTGAGCCTTTGCCTCATAGTTATTGGAACATACAGGGTCGCATATTTGGTAGTGTGTGTTGCCCCGCAAATCCTGGGATCTGGTCTTCCAGATGCTTCTCATTGATGTGAATCTGTTGGGAAGACCCACTGTGAAAGGCTGAAATGCTGCCTACCAGCCAGTCTGTCTGAAACTTCTCCTTCCTGACAAGTGCCAATCAGTTTTGTCCTGTTTAATGTCTGCGTTAGAGCAGAGGCTTTCTTTGCTTTTTGAGGTTTAATGAATGATTTAGGGCAAGGTGGTTCTTTTGTCACGAAGGGAGAGCCACCACAGCTTACAAATGCTTCTTTGGCAGTTTGCAGGCAGTATCACCTTTCTTTGCTTTCATCATTCCTTTGCTCCTTTTCTTCATCCCCCATTCAGTCTCCTAACATCAGTGTCACAAGTAGTGCAGCCACAGTGTTTTTATGGTCAAGTTCTTGTGGCTTTAAATAATGTATGGAATAGGATTGTGTCACACACAGGCTCACCCAGCACATCATCAGCTAAACAGCAAATTCAATTAATGAGCAGTAAAGATTGATGGTGGCTAAAGAGGATCATTAAAGTTTGTGGCTGAAGTCTGTTTTGTCCAGGTGATGTTTAATCTGATAATCCAAAAGGATCCATCCATTTTCTGTGTTCTGCGAGGAGGGCAATGCCTGCCCTCCCGAGCTCAGCACTGCCTGTTGTGCCATCACTGACCTTTGTTCATGTATGAATACATCCCCTGAAGAATGCAGGCTTTTTCAAGACTTAAGGTACTTTGCATATCGCTTAAGGAGATTGTTTTCCTCCTCTCTTGAGTGAACCCAGTTGCTGCCCTTCTGGCTCAGTTAGAGTTGCCCGCCACTGTTACTGACCTGGTACATGTGGAAGGGGAGGGAAAGCAAATCCAGCCAGTAAAACACTGCCTTTTGCTGTATGTATACTTTGGCAACTGAAATCTAATGAAAAATTGGACTTCTGGTCTGGACAGCAATCTATAGACTAAATAAACCCCTGTTATTACTCACTTTAAAACTGAAGAACATCCTGAACAATCAGAATACCAGTTGTAATAAAGCAGCTTCTAGTGCCATTACCTAAGATGATCCAAGTGGACAAGGTTTGACTGGAGGAGTCTCATGTTTTATTAGACCAACCAATGTAATCAGCAAACAAGGTGGAGCCCAGAGCCTCCAGCACTGGAATCCCTGTGGGCTGCAGCAGATATGCTCAGCTGCCAGGCTCATCCTATCCAATTACTGCAGGCTGTGTTTTCCAGGGAGCTTCTCACCACTTGTTTGGATGCACAATCATTGCTTTCATGTTTTTTGCTGTGAATAAACAGTATTTTCATTTTGTGGAAACAAAAATGCCTTCAAAACCTAGAATATCTCAAAGCACTTGGTTGTTGTTTCTTGTGCTTCTTTGAATATTTTTCATTATAGTTGCTATTTTCTTAAATATTCCCTGACAAATGATTGTGAAAGGGGGCTGGTGCAATTATTGATTTAAGATTAAGGTCCCTTTATTTCTGTTTTCATGTTATTTTGTGAATCAGTTCTGATTTCAGTGAAATCAGTTCTTCATTCCTAAGCATTCACAGGAGAGATTTTTAGCCCATGAATGTTTGCTTTTGAGTGTTTGCTGCAATTATGGGTCATTTAATTACCTGGAAATATCTGTTCTGGTTGCATGGGGCTCTGGAATCTTAGGCTGCATCAGTGGAGAGGTAACAGTAAAGCAGTTTGGGGGAGGAGGGGGTATTCATTCACGCAAGACTGAAATTCGAGAGTATTTTTCAAAGTACTGAACCAGTGAGTAATGTTACAGTAAGAACACTCCTGTAGTGTTTTAGCAAGCCATGATTGTTTTATTCTGTCAGTGTCACAGTGATTACAAAGGATTTTTCAAAATCTGAAATCTTTAACTTCTACCTTGAAAACCTGATCAAAAGGTTTTCACATCAGTTTGGCCTCTTGTTTTTGATTGCAAAACCCTCCTGTGCATTTCTCTCCCTCCAAACCCTATCAAACAGTGGGATTACTCCAGCTCCCTCTTCTGTGTCCCTTGTAGCTGTCAGCTTTTAGGTATATGTATGGTTGTCGTCTCTTACTATTACTCAAAACTTCAACATTTCTCACTCCTTGGTGTTCAGACAATCAGTTTTGTATTTCCTAGCAGCTGGATTTTCTGTAAGATCCAAAATGAAGGGAAGATTTTTTTCAAAGGGAATGACATGCTTATGCAGTCTTAATGCTAGGAAGCTGGGCACAGAATTCCTGTAAGCAAAGGGTACCAATAGTTCAAATCTTTGTATGCTGAGCTTCTGGTGATAACCTGGCTGCTGCTTTGGGGAGGAATGTAACCTTGTATCTGCAAGCAGTTCTGTGCCTTATACCGATTTTCTTACAAATTTTGCTGGAGATACTGACGATATAAGCACCCAGCTTAATGAGATTGTCTTATACATTAAGTTTAATTAGCCTGGAGGAGACCAAATTAACGTAGATAAGAATTTGTCTGCATAAGCCATGGAGCAAAATTGTATTAAAAATGCATGAAACTCTCCTTGTCCTCCTTGTGTCTTAGCAGGAGCTGCAACAGCTCTGTAGTGGTGCTTGCTGAGGAAGAGGCATTGCTGTGATGGGAGCCAAAAGCCAGCCTGGGCTGGAATTCACAGGAACCCCAAATACTTATCAGGAGAGGAGTCTCTTGCTGAGGAGGGCTTAGTGCTAAAGGGGAGTGTAGATGTCCTAGGCTCAAGGGGAGAACAGGTTCTGGAGAACCTCTTTCAGCAGCCTATTGGTGTGTGCAGGGCAGACAGGTTAAGCTGAACTTTCAGTAGTATTGGAGTGTCACCAATGGCTATGCTGCAACCTCTGCATTTCAGTGAGGTAGCAAGGTAGGATAATGAATATTCAGGATGAAACAATCTCAAAATTAGATAGTAGTTGTGATGTTTGCAAAGCCGGAGCAGTCTATAAGCACTTCTGCTTTCTGTTGCTCTCACTTTGCAATTTGAAGCATAAATTATTTTTAGGAGTCTTTATATTTTTGCATCTGGGATGAAATACTGTTGTGTTGGGTCATTCATCAACAATCCAGTAAATTAAGAATTGCTGTTTGCTGGTACAGAATTTGTCATCAGAATTGGAATAAATCATTTTTGGTACACGTAAAAGCCCCGGTATTTTAGTGAGCTCTTCATGCGCATTGGAATGGACTCCTGCTCTGTCCTGGCTGTGATTCCTTGCCCAGATGAAACAGGAGATATGGGAGCAAGGAGCTAGTGTCTAGCACTGGAATTTGCAGAGGTACTGATTTTCCTGGTACTTCTTTCATTCTGGGTCCTGGAGAGCCTACAGATCCCATACTGGTTGCAAGCCTGGAAAAGGTGGCTGGTGGTTGGTCCAGATGGTCTGACCTGAGGGCAGGCATGGCTGCTGTGGCTTTTGGGAGAACACAGACAGCCCAGGGGATCATGTGCTGCTTTGAATTCTGTTTTAAAACTTGGCAAAGTATTTCAGCGCTAGCACTGTGTGCTAGCACAGGCAGCTGGTCTTCACTCCACATTACCAGCACAAGGAACAACATCTCCAACAAAGTAGATAAGAACAAAATGACCTGACCCACACTGAGAGAAAGTGTGCAGCTCCACTCCAGCTGTGGAAGGGCTAAACTCAAAGCTCTGAGATTGGGAAGCCCAAACTGAAAGTCAGAAACCTAAGAAAATCCTCCATGCCAGACACACTTACCCAGCATCCCAGGCAGCAGGGAGGCTTTGTGTTGCTGTTTGCAAATCTTCAGTGCATCTCTTCTGCAGGGTCATTTTTAAAAAGCAACCTTATGTCAAGTGACAGCAGGAGAGAATTTTTAGTTCAGATGTAGCCTCTGGAAACAGAATATACAACATGAAGCTGTGAGTCTTACATACCTCAGACCACACAGCTCTAGGTGTTGTATTCAGCTCTCGGTTTTTAAAGTGTAGGCTTAACCCAACAGTTCTACCCTCAACAAAACAGCATGATAGTAATCTAAAATTACTAATTTTAGTTTTCTATGCCTTTTGTTACCATTATTGCACATTTTAATCAAGATTATTTCACATCAATGAAGTTTCCTTAAGTTGTGTTATCTGCATATTATATGGAAATCACAGAGCTCAAGCATGTAATGGTGTAAAAATAGTATGTGTTCTTTTCCTTCCACTCCTAAAACATTAAACTAGATCTTTTTTTCTGGAATGCTGATGTTCTCTACCAAATCTCTACTTCCTCTTCTGACTCCCTTTTTTTGCATTTGTTTTGTGAAGGTGTCACACAACCGAGTTTGTAATGGTAGCTGTCAGAATCAGACTCTCTCATCAGGGAAGCCCAGCTAAAGGCTGGGCTAATTTGTACCTATCACCAAATCTTTCCATTATTCAATTTCTTCAGATTTCTGTGAGTTTTCCATGGAAGCTCACCACAAGCTGTGGTTCTTCAGATTAACCAGGCATCTGTCCTCCAGTAATGCAGATTGTGTTGAGATAAACCTGACATTCAGGGTTGATGTTAAGCCTATGGCTCAGCAAGCCTAAACCACACAAGCCAATTGCCCCTTTTATATCCTGCATGATGTACATCTTTTAAAAAGCTGTTTCATCTTTAAGGAAAAATAGCACTTCTGACAGCCTTGCTGGCAGCATGGCACCTGCTGTAGGAACAAGAGACGTGAGCTACAGCTCCTGCTCCAGACCAGGATGTTAAGTCCCTCCTGGAAAAGGTGCAAAACTCATGTAAAGGAAAGAACAATATCTGAAATGAACACACAGGCAATATAGTCTTGGTGAGGCACAGCTAGACACAGCTGAAATGTCATCTTTCTCATTGCTCCAGTTACCAATACTCTAATGGGTCAAATTGTTCAGAAAAATGAGTCCTCTGTCACTCAGAGTGTAACAAACAGACCTGCAGTTATGCTTGCTTGTTCGTCTGTGCTGTCACTTGTCCTGTACTTCCATGGCTTTTCCATTTTTGTACAACTTGTTATGTTTCATGCAGACTGCTTTTTCTTTTTCACACTTGTAACAGTTCTTACACTTGTTAAGAAAAGTTTTCTTAATCCATTTTTAGTTTCCCTTTGTTAAGTAAACCAGTCTTGTACAGCAATTCAGGAGGGTCTTTGCTCCATTTCATATTAAATTCTAACTGAACAGCAACACATTGTAAAAGAAAGGTGACCACTTCTCAAATTATTTCAGTGTTTTAATCTAGCAGTGCTTGATGGAAGGCTGATTGCAGGAAGGCTGCAGTGAGAGGTGCTAGCTCTCTCTCTTGCCACACATGCCATCAGCTGCCATTCCCCTGCTCTTGGGTACAGGCTGCTTCTGGTCATTTTGTCAGTGTCAGCATTTGTCTTCTGCCTCAAGAGTTTTCCCAGATCAAACTCCATCACCAGAACTGCTCCAATAACTCATTTTTCTCCATGAGTTACAGCACTGGGTGCTGCTGAAGGTGCCAGGTTGGTGTGGGGCCTCCCAGATGCCCTCCCCATCCCACTCCTAAGGCCCTGTCCTGCACCTGCCCCACTGAAGACCTGGGGCATTTCTCCTTCTTGTTCATGTTTGGGCTGTGTAATTTCCCAGGCACTGCTGTGAGCCTACATAAAGACTCCAGGGCATTAAGAATGTACTTTATTTACTATGAGTCTCTAAGGGAAGCAAGAGCAGGTATTTAAATTCTGGTGGTGGCTGCTGTATGTTTCAGCTCACAGCCACATTAACTGTCCCCATATTAGAATAAATCTCTTGAATGAGAGATCTGAGGTTGGTCTTAAACCTTGGTCTGTGCAGTCCTAAGGCCAGAAGGGTCACCTCATCCAGTCAGACCACTTATTAATTTAAGTATTGAGCTGAATTCTCCAAACTGGATGAAATGTGTGAATAGTGGAGCTGCACCAGGCTGGCTGGGGGCTTGGCTGCTCCTCTGCAGGCTCGAGACTGTCACTGCTTAGGGTAAATGGGTGCCTGGCTGGCTGTGTGCTCTAGGCAGCCTCTTCTTAGAGCAAAACCACCCCATTTTAGCACTGCACTCACAAAATGAGTTCTGCAAAACTTGTCAATCCCTTAGTGCATGATGCAATTATCTCTATCTTTTCATTTTATTTTTCTGACCTCAAAAGCTATGTGCAGTCCTCCTGGATATTCTCCCTCAAGTGACAGGTTGCTGTTTTACAGAGATGATCACCACACAGAGGACAGGTGCCTGAAATGAAAATATTTAAATATTTGTTTTTAAATTAATCTGGTCAAATGGATCTACATATCAGTTGTTTAACTCATCAGCTCTTAAAAAATATAGTCTGTGGAAGGTAAAGGGAAACTTGGTTTAGCCTGAAGGACAGTAGAGAGGTGTGACTTACTCCTCAGGGATAAAATTTTTCTTTTGAATCATGAATGGATTCACTGTAGTCTGGCAGGAAGGTGAGTCACAGAAGTACATGGCAAAAAGATTTAACTCAGAAGAATGTTCTTGTATCAACAGCACAAATTATATAAGCAATTTGTTTTAAATTAGTGCTTTCTTTAAAGGAATTAATGGTTCAGTAAAATCTCTTTGGTTAGAAGTTTTCCTATTTTATGAACAGATCTGCTTCTCTTTGCCAGTGTGTCACACCGCTCCCTCCAGCTAACACAGAAAGATGCTTGCAATTACAGGAGCTATCAGCTCCTTAATGATAAGGATATTAATTTGGCTGCTTCTAAGACATGCCCTGAATAGAAATCACAAGGTCCTCAACCCCTTCTGCACAAATTTTAATTGTAAGTGAAACTTCAGCAGCTAGTTCATAAGCTAGGTCTTCCTTAAGGTCCTGGATGTGTTCACTGGTGAGGCCATGAGGAGAGCTAGGGCTTTCTGGCAGAATGAGGTTTCTGCTGGCAGAAAGCCGTGGAAATGAAACCCTCTGTACCCTGCCAGGGTTCAGCTGTGCTCCTGGAGCAGCTGCCTTGTGCAGAGCTTGAGGGGAGGCAGTACTGTGCCCGGGCTCTCCTCCGCGGGACAGGGACAGCCCAGCCCTGCCGTGCAGGGACAGGGACAGCCCAGCTTTGTCCCACGGGACAGGGACAGCCCAGCTGTGCATGCCAGCAGGTGCCATGCAGCCTGCCCGGGGTGCCGCCTCGCTGGCACTGCTGCCACCAGCCTCCTGCCTGCAGGAAATCATGCAGGGTTACCTGGCTGCAGAACTTCTCTTGCTGGCTTTTAGCCACTTAGTTAAGGCAAAAATTTTCACAAAATGTGAAATATGATTATCAAGCAAAAAAACCTTATTCTGCAAATCAAGAATGGTTGATCCCTGTTATTTCTTTCACATGTGCCATTACAGTTTGATTTCATTCTGCAGTTGTGTATGTAGAAATACATGCTTTTTTAATGGATCTCTGGTGTTTTTCATTCTACAACAGGACCAAAGATGCATCCCCTCACTGCTGGACTGCAAGAGGCTTCTGTGCTGCTACAGCCAATAAGTATTTTTAATATAGTTCCCTCTCTTCCAGCCTTTCTGAAACAATTAAGAGCCCTATTTGTATTCTAAGCCATGCTTGCAAGATGGCATTAATGTCCATGTCTTAATGAAAAAGGTTTGCCCACGTTAAGGGAGGAAATAAATTACATTTACCCTGATGGATATATTTGAAAAGAGCAACCTGTATCAAGAGCTTCATTTTGTACATGACTCGAGGCTCTCTTGGGCTGCCAGCACCAATGGCTTCAGGAACAGCAGGGAAACACTCTGGCACAGCTGGCTGCCACAATTAGCAGAGGCACATGCTGCCTTCTCCTAATTACTGTGCATTCACTGTGGGCCTGGAGTGATCCTTCAGCACGTGCTCCATGTGCTGCAGACATGGAACAACCTTGCTCCAGTGGTCCTTCCTCCCACTCTCCTCTGAGTGCCACAGACCAGTGAAACAGAAACAGATTTCAGTAAATAATTTAGATGACCAGGCTTTCAGTTTTCTGAATTTTCCATCTGTTTTCACAGCTGGTTTCATACTGATTGTATCATCCTTTGGTTGCTGATAGCTACGAGTAGCAATTATTGCTAAGCAGGTTTAATACAAACTCTCTTAGATTTTGGTGTGGGGTGATTGATTTTAGGTGAGACACACTGAACCCAGATTTTCACAATGTCTGAAAGCCTCTGGGCATTCTTGGCATCAACATGAGCTTGAGTGAGAGTTGCAGAACCCTCCCCATGTCCAGGGCTGCATTTATTGTGGCCAAAGATCTACCAGCCCTACTTTTAGCTGCAAGCTGATGCTCTGAATACAGCAGCATATGGTGTTCACTTTATCTTGAGAAAAGTCAAGATACTTACAGTCAGCTGTATGAGTGTTTGATACTATGTGTCCTCTGCCTGTGCTGCTGGAAGGTCCTTCCCTCTTATTATTCATTAGTGAGTTATGAAGAATACGCTGGCAGTGTAAATCCAATATCTGTTGGAAAAAGGTTGTTGCACTCGTGCTTGGCATCCTTCTTGGCAGAGGCTGTAATGACAGCAGGTGGAAAATTCATCTCCTCCTGGTTATGGCATTCACAGCCACCAGAGGAGCACAAGTTTGGTACATTGGACAGCAGGACAGGCTTCAGGGCCATTAGCTGACCAGATTTCATTAGCATGGCATTTATTTTTTTAAGAAAGAGATAATATACTTTACAGTTTAAGATATAAATTTGTCATTCAGATCGTTCCTGAACTTAACAGTTTTTTTGTCAAAGGAGTTTATTTAGAGAAGTGTCTCTTTTGGAGCCCCAGTTTCTCAATTTTTCCTGATCTTTCATGTGGTGTGACTTCACAGCTGTGACTGCAAATGATACTGATCTGTGCAAGAGTTAAAGATAGAAGGGGATTTAACTTTATGTGTTGAAAAGAGAAAATATTATGCTGATCTTTTATTTAAAGAATCCCAAGTGCTGCTTCATGAGGGAGCCATCTCGAACTACTGTTCAAGCTTCACAGACAAGCTTTTAAAAGCTTCTTCCTAAAATAGCCATGTGCAGTGCATGGTTTGTGGTTAAAACACTTTGGCCCCCTGTATGCTGGTGACCAGTTGCCATTGCCCTCTTTTCACTGATAAAAACTCCACTGTTTACTACTTCCAGCAGCTGATGCTCCTTCCTCATCTACTTGGCCCTTTGCTTTCCCATCCCCAGGTGTAGGAGGAGGAAAAAGAATATGCAGTGGAAGTAAGAGAGGTTGAGTGTCGCAGAGTTTTAGTGCTTGAATGCAAGGTTTATGCATGCTACAGAGCATGGTTTTCTTGTCCCAAAAGATGGAGGAAATGGTCTGGAACTTCCTTCTCTGAACATTTTGTTATCCTAAGTGTTTTTTCTACCTCAGGCTCCTGGGAGAGTTGTGTCCTTGTCCAGACATTCTGAGATACAGGATTTACAGTCAGCCGACCTTTTAATGACTGTGAGATATGGAAAAAGGTTCCAGCCATAACACTCTGGTAACCTGCCTGCTGCTACTCTGGGCATAACAGAGTTGACCCCAGGATCTGCAGGTGGGTGACAAGGGAAGCTTCTGTCACTGGTGGAACAGCTCTTGTGTGCTGCCTCACATTGATAAAATTTACCAAGTCGGGGCAGTCTGCGAAGTTCCCCTGCGCAGGTGAAACCTGGTCATGTTTTCTCAGCAGACCTTAGCTCAGCTTTTTCCCAGCTTTTGCAGACTCTCAAGGTGGTGTTGGCATGACCTAGTCCACCTCCTGCTTCTGAGAGTCCACCTAGTCTGGCATAACTCTCCTTCATGGAATATCCAGCAGGTTAGTCCAGCCACAGTGGCAGCTTGTTGTGATTTAGTATTTGTTACTGCTTTGGTGCAGCGAACACAACCATTAGGTGTCCAGACACGTGTGTGGATTTCTGTTGGTCTGAAGGGAAAGACCAACAGTGCTCCAGGTGAGCATCTTCCCCACATGTAGGGCTGAAATTGGATCAATTATGTTAGGCTAAATTGAATTCCACCTGTCTTGAAATCCTCTTCAACTATGCCCTTTCCAACTCACAAAGCCCATAGTCCACCTGTAAATGAGCAGAACCTGTTCTCTGTTATAGGAGGAGACAATTAGACATAATTATTTGTTGTGATCAAAGATTAGTGGAAAGGTCTGACATGCTATTAGCCTTGCTGTATGCAGGGGAAGCTGGATATAAGAAGAAAAAAAATGAAAATGAGAAATGAGAGGAACTAAACTGACCTGTGAGACCATGATGCTCTACTGCTGTATGGGGCCAACATATTCCTTGTTTACAACCCCCTTACACTTCACAAATTATGAGTCTCATAAATCAGATAGTTAAACAGTGCTTTATTATCTCTAGTTTGGGGAGATTCTGTGCAGTGGAGCTACAAGGCAAGCTCCTTGTCCCTAAGGCAGGCTGAACCCTGGGCTCTGCCTACAGCTGCAGCAGTCCCAGAGCCTGCTCATGGGCTACTGGAGTGTGTAATGCTCTTCCTCAGCCAGGTTTGCCCCATGGCCCCAGTGGCCCCAGTGCTGTGCTCCCTCAGCTTCACCTGCTTGAGTCCAGCCATCCCTCCTCCCTGCACCTACCAGCCATCCCTATTCAGGGTGAACCAGCTTTTGCTGTTGACTTTGGGCACCAAAAATGGCAATGGCTTGACAAAGAAATAAGTAAAAAGTACTAAAGTCTTGCTTTTTAGGTGTTAACTCCTTTTGCTAAGAGGAGTTTCACTTATTCATTAGTCAAATCCGTTCTGAAAATCCACTTATTGTGAAGCTGACAAATACTAATCTGCATACATCATGTTGTTTTCTTTCCAGTTTACTGGAAAAGAGATTTACATTTAGCTCTGAGATCTCCTATTGTGTGGGTCTCTTTACTGATGGCTTTTTTTTGCACTCTTTATTTGGTAAATGCAGGGAGGCAGAGCACCCTCTTCTCCCTCCTAAAGTGCCAGCCATATTGTCAGCAGGGAGCTGTCAAACACTTTCTGTTTTATTGTTCCAATGGTATTCCACAACCTGCCTCCCAGATATTTTGTTCACTGACATTTGAATAACCCACTCTGCATTTTCTTGCTTAATTCTTTGACTAATGCTTCAAAAGAAGATCCTCAAGACTGTGCAGCAGTTTGGCATCCTACACTTGGTGATAAGACTGTTGATATGTCACATGTCACTTGGTCTGAACAGCAGAAAACAGTATCCTTCAAAAGCAGCTGCTTGCCTCTAACAAGGTTACATCTACGGCTTTGTGCCATGGAAAACTAATGTACAGCAAAAATATTTTTTTTATTGGCAGGGGCATAAACAAGAGTGAGCTTCAGGGAACAGAGAGGCACTTTGGGCTAATAACTAAAAATTTGTGTTCAGTGGCATTATGAGAATTGGCAAAGGATGTCAATTAACGTGGTAAACATAGTATGGGAAGGTGGAGAGATTCACTTTGTCCCTCTTGAGTTTGTGTGACAGCAGAGCAGGATGTGTTTTGTAATGCCAGACAGGCAGGATAGGAAGGTTTCTGCCTTGTGGGGGAATTGTTTCTCCATGGAGTAAATCTCAGAGATGATGGTCTACAGGCAAGATTTTAGTAAATATTTTGAAAAGCATTCAAAGGTGTCAGGAGCCTAAATTAGCGTTAGTCTTTGCAGTCAGCCTTGTGCCATTTCTGTCTTCAGCCACATGTAAAAGTTGACACTGCTAAGAGCCTCTTTAAGCATGGGCAGCAGTGGTCTGAGCTGCAAGGACAGCCCAAAACAGTGGCTGTGCTGCACCCACAGGGACTCTGAGAGGCATTTGGCTTGGGTGGATTTGGTTTGCCAGTGGGAAATTCAATCTGCTTTTGGAGAAGACAGACATCAGGTGGGCTGGAGCCATATCAAATCAGATACAATGTCTTCTTGTGTGGCTCATAATTCTCAGTCTCTGTTACATTTGCTAATAGGAGGAACAGTAGGTGGTAAATGGAAAAGGTTTTTAAAAATATGCCTGATGGTGTAAAATAGTCAGGTTTGTAAGGCCCAACCCAAATAGCTCTTTATCTCAGCTGGTGAAATGCAAGTATACATTAGAAAAATATACAGCAGCTCTAACCTGCTCTGCCCCTCAAACGCTCCTATGCTTCCCCTCACCAACAGCACCATGCTCTGGCAGGATCAAAATCACAGACTGTTGGAATAAAATTAAGCATTTTAAAGAATGTATTAGTGTGTGAGAATTACTGCCCTCCCATGTGGTCTGTGCCATGAGCTGCAGAGGTGTGCTTCCTGCAGCCCTAGTGTCGATGAGTCTGGATAATACAGCAATGGTCTAAAACATTTAAGATGAACTGGCAAAAGGGAATTTCCATTGTGTAGATGCCTTTGTGCTGTTCCTCATTGATGCAGTCGGAAGCTTGAGCGGTGCTGGGTGCTGCTGACCTCCTCTGGCAAAACGCTGCAGACACCGAAGGAAGGTCTGGCTTCAGGAGGGAGACTGGGCTTGTCTCACTGTGGGAGTTAACACTGAAGTTCCCAGAGTTGTTGGCAAAGTGAGGTCCTGGTGCTGAGAGGGTACCATGCCTTCTCCAGGAAAAGCAATGTTTTAAAAGGGTAAGGCTCTTCCACACATAAAGTAGGCCATTCTCAATTTTCATGTAATTTTAAATGAAATGTTTTTCCAGTTTCTTCTCAAGTTATCTCAATCAATTATTTTATCCTTCCTGGGAAGGAACTATGTCTCAGCAACAGTCATGCATGCAAAGTACAGAAAGGTAAAAGGCTAAATTACTGGAACAGCTTCATGAAATAGCATGTGTGCCAAAGTATTTTTATACCTTTCTATTTCCTAAACTTTCCTTACATGTGAGAAAGATGTTTATGTGTTAATTACATGCATCTTTTTTTTTTGTGTGTGGAAAATGTCACTTATGGACCTCTCTGAGCCCTTCCTTGCCCCATAACTCAACTTCCAGTCTTGAAAATGAGCAAACCATGGTTCTTCTCATCCATGCCTACTTTGGGTTGACTTTACATTACCTATTGTGCTAAAGTTCATATCCATACAGCTGCCAGGGTCAGAAAATCTACAGTACAGGTTTTCTTTTCTATCCCATGGAAAAATAATCTCCATGGAAAGACATGGAGTTTCCAGTTGAACATGTTCTTTTATCTTTTTGGGAATGTTCTGTCTTGTCTGCAGTTTTTGCCTATCTCTAATGTTAGAATAATGATGATTTGGACAAAACCACTATTCTGCAGGAGTGGTGTGTCAGGATTCAGGGAGGGATCTGCCCCTGTGAAAGGGCCCAGATCATTTGGCTTTATTTGCACACTCTTTGGTTATCAATGTCTGTAGGTTATGCTGCACTGAAGTTTACCATCAAGTTATCTACCTGTTAGTAATTTCCCTGTGTATTTTTTGCTGCAGTTAGCTGACAGAGAATAGACAGATGGATGTTCTTGCATTCTTTAAAGTTTTCTATGTCAAAACTCAAAAAATATAGGCAATGTAAGTAATTTGTTACATAGAACATTACTGTTTCACTTTTAGGCATCTCACTGCTGGACCTTAAGCAAACAACTATATAAAAATATGTTAAAAATATAATTCAATAAAAGGGTCATTATCTCACATCCTTAACAAGTAAGACTCATTGAAATTTCTGTTTCTTTAATGGAAGTCCACCATCAGTAAATCTGTAACTGTTTAATAGCTCAAATTCAATCAGCCCTGCAAGCCTCATTTTCCATAAGTTTCTGCTATGAGGGAGCTGTAATTTCCCATTTAAATAAGCATTTTATTTCATTGGTAATGACTTTAAAATAACAGGAGAGCCATATCAGGATCAAAGAGCTTAAAACACAAGGAATACTCTCATACACTGTAAGTTGTAGTGCATTAGGAAAAGCTTAACTTTGTAGCTTTTGGAGATGCTTTCTATATTTTTTCATGTGATGCCAATCAATACTACCTGGTCCTTTTACCCAAAAGCCTGAGACACTGTATGAAATCTGACCCTTGTATTTTAGGAATTTTTTTATTGTTGTGAAAGGTGCCAGATGAATGGATGTAGGCTTGCTACAACTGTGACCTGGCATCTATAAGGTCAAAATAAGAAGTTTTGTAAGACATATACATTGCTTAGGAAGTACAATGTGCTGCAAGTGAGAAAAGGAGGCAGTGTGACACTGGCTCTCAGCCCACCCAGGTGTCTCCAAGGAGCAGTGCTGGTATCAGGTCATGCTATCAAGCTATCCCATGTTTTAAGGAACAGAGCTTCACACAGATTTAATGCTCCCATGCAGTCACAGGGATGAGAATCAAGTCCTGGTAATAATCCAAACCATGAGTTTTGTTCTCCCTGTCCAGGCTGGGCCTCATGTTCTCCCTGGCACTGGGGTGAGACATCACCAGTCTAATGTTTTAGGGATAAGGCCTCTGCTGAGCCTTGTGCTTCAGCTGCACAAGACCAGGAATCAGAGAGAAACCCCCTGTGCCAGCTCTAGGAACACCTTCCCTGCCTCTTCCTTACCAGCTAGACCACTTTTGTGTCCTGCTGCAAGAATATGCCCATGCATCACAACTGGGTAATATCAGCTCCTGTTATAGATGCATTTTGCCTTCCTTTCCCAAAAGCCTGGAATTTGCTAAAAGTGACGCTGTGGTAGATCCTGCTTCTGGCTGGAGACCAGGGACACATGTTTGGGAAGATGTGCTGGGCTTCTGAACCAGCCCATTTGCTGTCAGTCATGGGCAGAACACTTAGAATTGCCTTGCTGTTACAGGGCACTTTCGTTGCTTTCCTTTGGGATTAAGCATATTTCTCTGCCTGATGTTAATTGCTTTTGAAGCAATAATTGAACTTGCTCAAAACCTTATCAAATTCCTGACATTAAAATTTATAATTATAATTACGATAAAATAAAGAAATTGCATGATGCCTCTCATAGCCTCATTATATCATGCTGATTAATGTTGCTGCAAATGTCTCGTTGAAACTGCTGAGCTGAGAGACCCCAAGGTTGGGTCTTAGCCTCTGTCCCTCCCTCCCCGGGAGCCTACTGCCCTTTTCAGTGTAAGAAATAACATTTGATATTTTGGAAAAAATATGTTTTCATTTTGAACTTGTTTACGTTCTACTCCAAACAAACCACCCACCCTCTCTACTCTTCAGGCCTGGCTTCGCCAGGGAGGTGACAGAGATGCTTCAACGGGGGGAAATGGTGTAAGATGTAAAAATCTGCACATTAATGTTATTGATGGCCAGTTCTTCACATCCCCATAAATGTTTACAACTCCATAGCACAGCACAAGTGGAAATTGCTCTTGCATTTCTATCAGCTGATTCAGAGATGAAAATAAATTGCAGCTACTGAGGTTTACTGTGTAAACCTGAGGAACATGAAATGGGAGGTTAATGGGTTCTTGTCTTTGGCTTATTCAGCCTCTGCTGAGGGTTATAAATCCGGGCTTACGGAAACGAACTGTTTGCTAACAGGTAGACTTAAAATAATGCATACGTAGAAAAAGATAGGTATGAAGAGTGCTGTCTAGTGTTATCCATGTCTGAAGCTACATGGGACATTTTTTGGTTTTGGAGGAAAGCTTAAGTTTAGCCTGGATTTTGGAGCAC
>VZUA01028741.1:22707-32764 GCA_013401035.1 Horornis vulcanius
TCCAGCCTGCCTCTCCACAGGGCAGTTCACAAAGGAAGATCACAGACTCACTGTCACTACATGGTGTGTTATGGAAAACCCCAGGTAGAATTCATCCTGTATGGTTGGATAGAATCATAAAGTCATTTAGGTTGTAAAAGAACTTTAAGATCATCAAGTCCAGCCATTCTGCCAGCACTGCCAAGGCCATCAGTCAACCTAGTCCCTAAGTGCCACATTCACACTTCTTTTAAATGCCTCCAGGGATTGTGACTCTACCCCTGCCCTGGTCAGGTGGTTCCAGGCCCTGGTCACCATGCCTTTTAGTGGAGAAGTTTTACCCAATATCCAGTCTAAGTCTTCTGTGGTGCAACTTGAGGCCATTTCCTCTTGTCCAGTCACTTGCTGCTTGGGACAGGAGACTGAGCGAGTCCAGGTGGACAACATCCTCAGCTGTTCCCTCATTTACTGAGTGGGTCCCCATGTCACAGGAGATAAGGTTGGTCTAGCATGACCTGTGTTTCCTAAAGTCATGCTGACAGGTGTTTCCCTTCTGCATCAGTTCTCATGAGAGGGTTTTATCCATCTCAGCAGATCAATGTCTGTGTGAAATACAGTCATAAATGAGTGTCACCTCTGCCTGACTAAAGCCATTGTGAAATCTGGTAGGTCAACAAATGGTTAGAGCAATGATGTCATAGTCAGGGTTATTGCTCAGACCATGGGACTCACTCTGCCAAGCCTCGTGTGCTCAGGCCTGATGGGGTCTATCTGACAAAGAAGGAAACAAGTATCTTTAGTTCAGGACTTGCCAGATGAGTGAGGGGACTTTAAACTAGGTTTAAACTGGGCTTGAGAAGATTTCAACACATGCTTCTGTACACTAGCCTGCTCAAAGTAGAGAGCACTGGCCGTTAATTTCATCAACTGCCACTGGGAATGGTTCTCCTGCCTTTGCTTTAGCTAAGCATGTTTCTAATGCTGCAAAAATGGGTCATCTTGTTTTTTCCCTCTGATCTCACAGGTTCTTTTCTCACCATGCAAATATTGATCTGGAATCAGCATAGGCCTAACCCTGCTCCCACTGATCTTGCAGAATAATTAAGGAGAAATGCATGTAATGCTTGTTTTGACTACCTCATTCTTAATGTGAAATGACAGTTCTTAATGAGTGTTATCAGATCACTGGCTTTGCATAAAATGTGATACCCATATGGAGAGGTATTAATCTATGCCTAGCACCTGAAACAGGATTTTAGGTTTAAAAGCTGTAACTAGATCTCTATATTTAGCTCTTCCTATTTCAGAGATATTCAACTTGCAAATACCTATGGTACTATTTTATATAAATCCTATTTCAAGTATTTGCATTTTTAAATTTGGTTTGACTTATGCAAAAAGCTCTGCATACTGTAAGGCAGCTTGTTTGTAGGCCTCCCACTGAAAAGTAGCAGTGTAGTTCAATGCACGTTCCACAAAATGTGCAAGAGATGATCCTATTTTCCCACTGTGACTAATGCCCCATTTCAGCCCCCCCAGCCATCCTTGCCAGTGCAAAACACTGTAATTCAAGCGTGGAGCAGCGTGGAGCTATACCCACAGATAGGGATGTCAAGAACACTTAGCAACCTATGATTCAGTCCAGCAAATTAAGATAATACATTCTATCCATAAAGAAAAATATGCTTTTAGTGTACTACTATTGTTTTTCTTTCTGAAAGGGAGGAAATTTTCTGCACAGACTTCTCCCCTCCTTCAAGGGAAATAGCTCTTTAGAGATGATAATTCCAAGAGCCTGTATCCAATCCAGCCAGTCTTCAGGGTCAATGAACTCAGACAAAACCACTTCACTTCTTGCTCCTGCATGAGCCACGGAGACCTCAGTTTAGTTGGAGAGTCCTCGCCCATTCTTGATCACATGCAGTGATCTTTCTTGCAGCAGGGCTGGTTTCTGTCTCTCATAGAGGAGGAGCACTTGTAATATTGCTGGGAAGCAGGGCGTGTCTGGCATACTTCCTAATATCATTACAACAAGGAGAATCTGCAGAAACCCTGCAAAAGGAAGGATGTTTACATGGAAGTTACTGTTCACTGTAACACCCTCCTTCTCTGGGGAAACAAGTGGATAGAGCTGCAGGGGAAACCCAAGGGAGCCCAAGGTACTTTATGTCCATAATTTAGGGAAATCACCACCCAAAGAACAGCTGTCAGGGAATCTGTCTCCTGGTTGCAAGGCCTTGTGATATGGCTGGACATGCTCTGGGACACAAAAAGAGGGAAACAGGGCACCTACTGGTGCCCTGGCACCTACCAGCTGTCCTTCTATCCCTAGAGAAGGAGGGAAGCAAGCCTCTGTTCTTTTCACCACCTGAAATAAGACAGGGCTGTTGACCAAGGTTGTAGGGACACTTTAGCTGGAGTATAAAACACTCTGATGCTGACCTGACAATCTAGAGCAGCAGAGTCCCATCAGCTTGGATAGGAGCCATAACACCTGTTCTAGTGGTAGGTTTTTCCAGTTTTTCCTCTTTGTGAGGATCTTTCAGAGCTGGACAAGGAGAAGACTAGTGGGCTATGTACACTGGGGTAACAAAAGCCTTTTAAGGAAATTTCCCAGTCTGACTAATGAGACCCTCTGGCTGTCACACTTCCAATGCCTGAGATTTTACTGCTGGTACTGAGGCCCCTTCTCAGCAGCGGCTCCAGTGAGCCCATGGGTGCCTTGCTCCTACACATCCCTCACACACAGTCAGACCAGGTTTCCCATGTCAGAGTCTCAGATGTCTCATTCCATAAAGTCATTTATTCCTTGTGCAGTCCTGTGGCTGTGGCAGGCACTGTGGCATTCTTATCATCTCTCAGCAGCCCATTACCATTTTTAGGGGAAAAATTCAATAATGCAAATAAGATGGAATGCTTATGACTGTATTTACATTTTTTTGACATACATTAACTTCATTTAAATGAAAGTTAAAAATGCTTAGACTTTAAGCCTGGCAAGGCTGTGGTGTCAAACAAGCCTTAAAGGATGCTCTTGGCTGGCATGTCCCTGAGCCACAGGCCAGCCAGCCTTGGCTGTTCCTGCTTGGTGGTGCCCAGAGCTATGTGGGGCTAACCTCTGCCTTTTAGCTCTTTCCTGTCGTTATCTGGGCTTGCATTGGCTAGGGACTAGGAAAAGAAATAAAGCAACAACTAAAAGAGAGAGTCCTCTAATGCCCTTCCTGCTGCTTCCTTGGCTCTGGCTTCCCTGTCCCTCTCTCTCTCTTCTGCTTGTTGTGACTATGCTGAACCCATCTCATGGTTCTCTCTGCTGTCATCCACTGTGGCACACTGGTGTGTGTGTGCTGAGGGTTGAGCCACAAGTACAAGTTTCTGTAGGAAGAAAGGCAAGATTTTTCAAAGACTGGACATACAAAGACCCAGCAGCAAAATAATGTAGGGCTGCCCAAATAGTCCCCTTGAAATTTTGAGTGTTAATGTGCAAAGTCAGTAAAGCACAAATTGGGTTCATTTATGCATCAGGAAAGGAGAAGGATACCTCATAATCTAACCTAAACTCGTAAGTGATCACCATTCCTTTCCTTCCTCATGCAATTCTCATTCTCTGCATGTGAGGGCTGCCAGGGCACGGTGCGCGGGGCTCCTGTGTGTGCGACACAGTGGCAGCAGGTGGCAGCAGGATCCCACCGGCTCCCGGCATTAAGCCATCCCCCGGGTACTGGCTGGGAGCCCTAGCAGCCCGGGCAGGTGCGGGTGGAGCGGTGAGAGCTTTGGGGGCGCCTGTGCTGCCCAGCGCGCTGAGCTCGTCCTTGCCTCGGGACCCCTCGGGAATATGCGGCGTTCCCGCTGGATCGGCACGGACCCGCAGCGCCAGCCTGCTGCTGTCGCAGCCGATGGAAACGGAGAATGGAGACAACGGCATTTGCGGACTCGGTCTGACTACGGCTTTTTGCTTTTGTCACCTGACAAGACACCAGTGCCACTAGGTGGGGATAAGAGCCTTTCAGGCTGAAGGAAGATAACCCTGCCACAAACAACGGCATGAAGTTGCTGCCTTTATTGTGTCACCTGTAGAGCAGAGAGCGGAGAGCCTGGTGTGGGACTGACACATCGAGTATGGGACTGTCACCTGGAGAGAGGAGAGTCTGTGTGTGGGACCATTTGTCACATTCCCACCCTGGGAACTGATGCAGAATCCTTCCGTCCTGCAGAGTCTAACTCACCTCAGTGCTTCAGGCAGCCAGTGGGGTTAGAAATCTGGGAAACCGGGATATTTCCCAGAGGTGGGATGTTTCAAGTTGGAATGGCAGCCTGCCATCCAGCATGGGAGAGGCTCTTCTCGTGATAATTATTAAACCACCATTAATAACTTTACTGTCCTTCGGCAAATGGAAAAAAAATGTTTCACTCAAATATTTTCCACTCAAATCTCCTTCTGTAAAGAAAACTGCTCAGAAACTTACGTGAGGAGCTATCCAGCTGATAGCTGAGATCCAGGTACTTGCTTCCATGGTAGGAAAAGAAGTTTACCATGTGGATGTTGGCTTTTCTTCTATTTAAAAGGTCAACAAAAAGTGTACAAACCTTGTCTTTTCCACTCTGCTCAGCCTTGCATTCAGTCATGCCATTTTAAACAATGTTGATATCTGTTGCATTGTAATGCTGGGGTTGGAGGGCAAGACTCAATGAACAGACAAAACAGTACTTTGTAGTAAGAAAGACAACAGGTATTATGTTTAGCCCTTTGGCAGTGCAACCTTTTTGTAATTAAATTATCAGGTTAAAATAAAGCTCTTTTAATTATTTAAGGAATAAGGGGAAAGCATAGTTAAATAAATTATTCATCATGCTACAAATAGTTATTTTCTTTCTAAGTACTGCAACATTTTTCAGGAAAACATTTATTTGCACTCCTCATTGAGAGAGTTTTATTAAGTTTGAAGTTATAACCCCAGATTTGTATGTTGTTTTCTTGCAGGTAAGTCTGGATTGGTCTATTTGAACTGTGCAGTTTGGGAATGTAAGTGAACACAGTAAGACTTCTTCAACCTGTCCCAGCCTCTTAACAAGGTCAGAGTATTTTTTCTTTTTTGAGCTCTAATACTGTACATTAATATTAAAATAGAATGGATACTGTAATTGCCAATTGCTATGGTTGTGAGACACAATGGGATCTTTATCTCATCTGGGTATGTCACGAACAAATATGTGCACTGAGAACTATTATGCAGGCTGCTGTTTCTCTGGTCCATCCTTTAACTATGACTGGGTGGGGACAATATGAAATACTTGTGGTACTGACATTTTAGAGAGTAATGCAACTTTTTATGCTATTTTTTTCATTTATCATTTAGATGGGTTCTCTAATTATGACAGTTTCCAGGTATAAAACTTACAGTACCTTCACTTGAATAGGGTCAGGTTAACAGGTCATACTCCAAAAAGCTTACTTTGTGGATCATTCAGAGCTGATCATCTTTTATTAATCACCTGGCAGCAGGACCTTGCTAGAAGTCAGTGAAATTATGTTACTGGACTGGCATGCTGTGCTTCCCACCTAAGCCATGCTCTGTGGTACTGCTGCTAGCATCAAGAGTGCTTCTCTTGCAAGATCTAAGCACTGGAATAAGTGGGCTCCATTCAGACAGTGGCATGTGAATTGTGTCAGAGTTGAAAATTATTTCCTTTGAAATTTTGTTCCTCTTTTTTTCTTCTCCCATTATCTCCAGGAACAATTACATTCATGTCCTGTCAAATCCTAGTGTTGTCTCTGTAAATCAAACTGTGGCTTCTTTAGAAATCCATGCTATGAAGGATTGTGTTGATCTAATCTATGATTCCTGTGCATATTCCAGTAACAAAAATCTTTCAACAATATTTCTGTACACCCATGTTGGGGTATCTCTTCAGATCAGTGCTATTATAATGCAAATTGCAGGACAGATATTGAAGATCAATATACAGAAATGGTACACAAGGCATGTTATCTTGCAGACATTTGGGAATTTTAAAACTCTTCACTATCCAAATACAATTTTTTTCATATTTCAAGTAGATGCAGCAAAGCTACTGCCCATCCTGATATCATTACTGTAGATTTTGTGCATTTATATTTCAATTACTATTCAGATATGCCAGCAAAATGTTATATGAATGCTGAGAAACTTCTTATGCTTGACTTTTCCCATTTTCTTTTTTGCCTTTCCACTTTCTCCTTTTCCCTTTCCCTTTTCTCTTTCCCTTTCCCCTTCTGTTGACTGATGTTAGGATGATTTTTATCAACTGAGAAAGAAAAAGTCATGTGTTCTTTGCAGCTGTATCACCACTACCCTTTTGAGCATAGACAAGGGACTATTTTCCCAGGCTAGTGAATGCTGCCCCTCTGAAGTGCGTGAAGCTGATAGGTGAGGGCAGCAAAACATGTAGCTGAATTCATGTATCTATATTTCTCTCTTACTTTTTTCTCCTGAAAGATGACAATGGCTTTGGTTATGCTCACCCATCTATTAGGACATCCTAGACAAAATGACCTCGATACACATTTACATCCACTTTTGAACACCTTCTGGCAACCAATTTTATAACTCAGCTTGCACCTTGCATTTGCTGCAGACCATGACATTCACCAGAGAAGTTTTACACTTTAAGGTTGTTCCTTTGAAGCCACCTGTTTCCAAATATCCATTTTTGGCTTTTGGAATTAGTTTGGTTTCCAAAACCTGGCTGAGCAGATTCTTTTTCTCTGCATCAGTTACCAGCCTCTGATACATCTGTGTACCATTGACTCTCTCATGATGTGTGATACTTCTGTGCCTTTTTGAAATGTGATGTACTCAGCTCATGCCGTAGGTACCTGGCTGTGTTTCCTCTCCCCATTCCTTAGATCCCTCATCAGCCTTGGCTTGGAGAGTTTTGCACAAGGACAGTTTCCACACTCCTTGAACAATTTATTCATTGCCTCCAAGGGCAGTAAGCATCACTTTGAACCAGGTTCACTGCACTGTAATAAATATGCTGTAGTGTAACAAAGTTGTGTGGTGTATTTACTATTGACAGCGGGGTTGAATGTGAAAAAAACATCCATCACATCTCATTGCCAGGAAAAGCAGACTTGTATTTCAGCACTTTTTGCTTGAAATGTATGAATGCCTCTCTCAAAGGTTCTTAGATGTAAGTATGAATACTGCCAAATAAAAATAAAGCCTTTAAAATAGACCTCTAATGTAGCCAAAGTTATAAGCAACTTTATGGAAAGAAGCTCCAATTTAAAGAAATATACAAAAAATATCTTCCTGTAGATCCACTGAAGCTGAAATTGGTATTCAGTTCATATAGTCCTTCCATTGGGTGCAGAAAAGATGACGAGAATTTAGGAGAGAAGTTAAAAGGGAATGCTTTTGAAAATGCTGTCCATAAATAGCAGCACCTTCCCCAGTGTATCTCAGAACTCTGCACCATGGAAGATTTCATCAGTTTTAGAATATAATTTTAAATTAAATTCTTACTGCATCCTTTTGTATGACCCCATTAGAGAAGAATTATATTGTTCTGTGTGAATTTTATTCATGGAATAAATTGGCCCAAAATTAATCTTTATCAGCAATTGAGAAAATACTGAGAACATTAAAGAAAATATTGAAAGAGCTGAAACTGACACATTTGTCTTAACAGAGCTATACTTAAAAGGGATGCACACACAAAGCATCCAAGGCATAATGAAACCTCCTACACACACCATGGAATAAAATATTTATATTGTAATCATGCTATTAATAATGATGGATCAGCCAGTGTCTGCTGCAACAAAACTCAGCTGAGAGCCTGGTTACTGTCTAGATGGGGCAAAGCAATGTAAGAACTGAAAACCATAAGCATACAGACTAGCTTGGGAATCCCTATCCTGATTTAGCTGTTCAAAACATTTCCTATGGCAGCTGGCACTGTCCTTTTCATCTTGGTGTGCAGTGAAGAGGCACAGGCTTGTTTCCAGTTGTTGTTGGAGGTAATTCTAAGGGCATCAGGAATGATTGGACTTGATCAGGGCAGAGCAATTTCTGGGGCTTTGCTGTCAGTTGCTGCCCTCATCAGAGTGCTGCTGTGGTGCCAAATGGGTCATCTACTCTTTGGGCTTGGTTCAGTTTCCAAGGTTTAAAGAAAAAGATAAAAGTCTAGGAGGTTTGTGTAGGGGCAAAATGATGGGTAGAAGTGAGAGGAACAGTTCATCTGCACTGTGAACAGACACTGGGGCCAAATCTCAGATGTGCCCTTAAGTGTAACTGTACAGGAAAATTTAACTAACAAATAGATACTGCTTGGTGCTTTTCCTGTTGCTATCATGTTTCCCACTTTCTGATGCATGTATGAGTTCACTTTGAGATCTCTCCTTGTTTGCTGGGAGCAGAAGAGAGAAGTTGCTCACAAGTGAGGTGATGGCACAGCCATGAGCCATTTATCTGTGTGGCCCCCAATGTTTTGCCCAACACATTACCTGCCAGAGGCATCTTGATGCCCAGTTCTGCAGCAGTTCAAACTTTATCCAGTGTCAGAGTATGCCAGGCACCCAGTCTTCCTCCTTGGACAGAGAGGAGGAATAGGGACAGCAGTGCCCCCACTGCTCTGCATGTGCATGGTTGACTTGGATAGTGGTAGGTGGGTATTCTTCTCCCAGAACACTCTTGTGTTTCTTTGTTGACAGGAATGGTTTCCTGCACAGTGGATTGCTCAGGCTTGAAAAAGAATGACTGAAAATTATATTGAGAGTTTGTTAGAAATATGATCTATTGCTATGAGAAGGTTAGGAGCAGGAAACACACAGCCTGCAGCTTTGTACTGTCTGCTTGCCCAGGCTAAATAAGTTCTGATTGGAGTTTATTTGAGTAGGTTCTCTTTTGTCTCTCTCCCCCTGTTTCTCCCCAATGACAGTTACTAGTGGATTGGGCTGGTCAGACAAGAGCTGGAGCATGCTTTAGGTTTAAAAAATTGCTCTTTTTTGTCTGAAAAAAGAGGAAACCTCATGTAGCCTCCAGGAATTAGGGTGCAGAGCAACCAATAACTCAGTAACAGAAGAGTCATAAGGGGAAGGCAGAGTCTGTGGAAGCCCCTTGTCTGCTTTCCAGGGGTGGGAGAGGCCTCCTGACTGGACCTGTGCTCAGAGCAAGGGTATTTCTCTGCTCCACGTGGGATAAAGCAGAATTTGGACTTTACTTCTTGAATCCAATCAGGGAGAGTCACAGAATTATAGAATGGTTTGGGTTAGACGGGGTCTTTAACGGGTATGTAATTCCAGACTCCCACTGTCGCAGGTTGCTTCAACACCTCCCATTGTTGCAGGCCTTGGACAGTTCCAGGGTCCAGGTGCAGCCACATCTGCTCTGGGCACCCTGTGCCAAGCCTTCCCACCCTCACATGGAAGAATTTTTTCCTAATATCTAATCTAAATCTACTCTCTGTTTGAACCTATTCCCTCTTTGTCCTGTTACTCCAGGCTCTCATAAACAGTCTTGCCCTATCTTTTGTGTAAGTTCCCTTCAGGCACTGGAAGGGCACAATTGGGTCTCTGACACCTCCTCTTTTCTAGGATGGACAATTGCAGTTCTCTCCGCCTTTCCTCATAGGAAAGGTGCTTCATCCCTTTGAGGAAGAGGGGATCCTTAGGCATGTCAAAGACCTGGGCTGCTCTGAAATGCAGTTTTCTTAAAAAAAAAAAAAAAGGAAAAAATCCATTTCTGTGGAACATTTTTATTTTCTGCAAAACAGATTTTTTTTAACAAGAAAAATAAATTATATATATTTTTAGTTGGATATGTTGGTAGATCAGCTGAGAGCAGCAGCAAACCAAAAAAAGAGGTACAAGTGAACTGTACTGTGAGAAATCCCCTTTCCCAAACAGAAATAAAATTAATTTTCAATGCTTATTGGTATCACACAGCTCATTTCATTTTTAGTAAGAGCAGAGATTTTAAACCTGGCCAAAAATAAGATTAAGTTACTTTCTTCTTTTTACCCTCTGTCCCAGACCATTTCCATCAGGTAGTGTTTCTTTCTTTCTTTTGCTTTCTGTACTCAACCATTGTTTATT
>VZUA01028741.1:39782-62060 GCA_013401035.1 Horornis vulcanius
TATCTATCTATCTATCTATCTATCTATCTATCTATCTATCTTTCCAGGTTAGATTGTCCCAAAATGAGTTAAAAGAATGATGAATGTGGTACTTGATGTTGTGCATAGAATTCATAGTCATTGAAGACCAAGGAATCAAAATTTACCAGAGCAAGGGGCCCTATTTTCAAAGGAATGCAGGGGTTTTTTTTGTAATTCTATGCATGTCTGGCTGCAAATCTGCAGAGCTAAGGGAAAGTAAGTGAAAAGGACAGACAAGTGCTTGCTAATGGCTGCTATTATGTGGCTCTGAATAAGGTCCTTCAGAGAATCTGTTCCTAACTGTCATGTCCAAGGACTTGAAATCAATTTCAGTGTATCTGGGTGCTCGTGGAAGTGCCTCCTAAGCCAGGGGAATCAGCTGCATGCAGTGCTGGCCATAGGCATGCTGTGTCCTTGGTGCAGTTAGTTGGCTTTCCTTGCATGGGACAGCCATGGGAGCAGCGGTTGACCTGCACTAAGGGCAGATGTTTAACATCTGCACGAGCCCCCAGGACTGTGCAGCATGAGGGAAAGGCTTTTGCTTCCCATAGACTATTCAGACTTTATCTGATTTCCATCTAACAAGCTGCTTCTTATAATATTTCAGATTTTACTAGATTCCTGTAAATGTGTTTGCAGTGTGGGAAAACAAGTTACTTGAAAAAAAGAGCTAACTTTTTGTAATTGTATTCCAGTCAAAAGCAAAATACAGAAATAGGAAATCTTTTTAATGAAATTATTTTTGAGTTTTCTGAAGTTTGCTATCGGGCAAAGAAAACATTTGGACTTTTTCCTCTGTGTTGTTTAAGATCCCTCTAAAGCTGTAATTCAGTGTGAAAATTTTTACTAGGTATCAAACAGATCTGGTGAATTTTGGCTGTGACAGAGAGGAAATGCTAAACAAAGTTGTTACTGTATATTCTGTTGCCCTAGAGACTGAAACATCTGTATCCATGCAGGCAAGTGATGCAGACATGGTAAGATTTGACTCCTTACATTCCTGTTTTCATCTGGCTGTCAATGGAAATGTTTTATGGTGCGAATATTCTGGGCTTCTTTAGCATTGTATTTATCTGGTTGTGTGGCATGTCTTGGACTAGGAGGGCTTTTTAATTAAAGTCTAACTCTGAAGTCAGGGCTCTCCCTCAGGAAAGATGCTTTTACATAAATAATTTTTCAAGATGAACTTGGAGGGACTTGAAATGATTGTTGTACTGGTGATAATAGTTGGATTTGTGAAGGCACTTGAGCATATGGGTCTCCTAGAAGACAACTTTGAAGGTAGGATATTAAGAAATAGAAAATATTTTATTCTGAAACCCAGTTGCTGCAGAGGTTTTTACTTTAATCTGCATGTGCATGTGCAGCATTTGTATATCTGGGGAGCTGAAAGGTAGCTGATATAACATTATATGCTTTCTTTAGGCAAATGAAATGTATTTAGATGTCTACATAGTATTGTAGCTCTCACTGCAACTCTGAAAATAAATGTGACATAATCTTAAACCATTCTTTATTTATGTTTAAGATTGTTTCAAGAACTTCAATACAGATTTGTGTGCTTTAGTAAACTGCAGCTCACATCCCAAAGCTCTGAATGAAAGGTTTACATTTTAGTAAGTTTATCCTTATATCCTCTCAATTTGTTCTAATTTCTAGAAATGTCATGGCTTATTTTTAACTATTTGCTGTTATTACAGAAAATCCAAAAACCTTACTTAACTTATTTGGATGAATGTTTCTGTTGTAATCAATTTAGTCTTCTTTCAGAATATTTATCTTTAACAGACCTGCTTGGTCTTGCTCTCTATTCTCATGTATGTTTTAGGAAAACATTGCCGATTGAAATGTAAAAATGCTTTGTAGAATATAGTTTGAAGGAGCTGACTGCTAGAGAAACCTTAATTCTTGTTATCTCTCTGTTTTAATAAGCAATGTAATTCATGTAGAAACAAGCAAATATTGAATGTAAGCAGAAGGGATGAATTTTAGACAGCGCTATGAATCAAAGCATGTGTGTGCAGATAGTCTCGTTATTTAATAGGGAGAGTAGATTTACAGTGTACCTGAATATTCCTAAATATTGAACAGCTGCTTTTTTTAGAAACTTGAGGGTAGTTTTTCATGGTAAGCAAGAAATACACAGTTGTTAAAATAACCTTCAGCTACCACAGCTAGAGAACAATTATTCCTTTCTGCTTCAGCGTTCATGACAGCCTGGAAGAGGTGAGCTTGCTGGCCTCATATTAATTACCTGACAGCATTTAGTACAAGGTTTGAAGAATCTTGAAGATTAGCAGCAAGTGCTGTTAATGGAGGGAAAAAGTTATAAAACTTTTGGTTCATTGATTGTGTGCTTTGTTTTAGTTCTCATACATATGTTTGCTTTTCCTACTTCCTGCTGCTGTGAGCATTTTTCCTAACTTTTATGTTTGCATGAACTACCTTGCAATTACCTTGCAATTACCTTGCATGAATTAATTTGCATATATTGAAGAGGCACCTGGTGATGACTGAGGCAAAGCATTTTGAAGCTGGGGCAGTAATACCTACCTATACCTACCAGCTCTGACTTTGCCAGGGCTACTGAAATGATCAAATTGTGCAAGCAAGACAGAGTGACAATAGGAAAATCCATTCATTCTGGCTTTTGTGATTCTTCAGATGCCTGTGTGCTCCTGTCACAGAAAGGTGTTAGATGGTGCATGATGTACAGAACATACAGCATACACATACTTCATGAAGCTCTGGTTCTTGTGAGATATGCTGCTTGCTTTGCTGTAATGGTGAGATTAATATAGTTGTCTCTCAATAATTTCCAGCAAAGACTATTGACTGTTTGTTATAATAGGTTAGTTCTTAATGCTCACATGTTGGTTGTTATACAAAAAAATTATACTTAATATTCTAGTAAGAAAAAGTTGGGTTACTTTTAACTTCCATAATTTTTAATAGTATTGCATAATGCTATAGAATTTACAGAGCATCGAGTTATACATAGAGCTGTAGAAAGATGTGTGCTGAAACTCAAGCACAGCATATAGACTGCTAGCCAGCAATAGCTGGAACAGCTGGACCTTGCCTTGGGCCCAGATAACTCCTGGATGTGCTTTCAGTTTCCTCAGATTGTTGTGGGCTTTGTTTATACTGAACAGCTTACAAAAGTACACTGATAAAAAATTGTGTGTTGAAACCATTATAATTATCATTCAAACTCATCACTACTTTCTACAGAGACTTTCAAAGCGACTTACAAATATAGAATATGAAATCTATACATTTTTAAGCGGAGGAAGAGGACTCAAATTACCATGGACAAAAACAGGCAAAACTTCTTGAAATCCTGCACCCTTCCAGCTAGTCATGACCAGCCAGGAACGTGCTCTTTGGAAGATCACAGTCACTAAAAGGAGATGTTGGTGCTGGAGTTCGAGTCCTTGTCTCTTGCTGGCCTCTTGTTCTTACTCTAACCTGGGCACCTGGACAGGTGAGCTAGCTGAGTCTTTGTGCCGATGAGAAAGGGTCTCTATCTAAATGTCACAAAGAGCACTCAAACTTACAAACTTCTTTGGAAAAGCATTAGCTCAAACCGTTTGTCAGTAACTGAGCAGAGCGGAGGACATCAGAGTTTTCCTAACTGTGTTTTTGTTTCTATCCAAAACTGGTTTTGAAAAACATACGAATATTCATAAAAACCCCCAAATACTCCTATGTCATTTCCTATCTTCTCCACTTCTACTAAAATTCAGTGGAGAACAATGTTCAACTAGACGTTTCTAGGGAAAACTGCTCTATTTCAGCTTCAGCCTGTGGTATACAAAATGCAGGATAAAAGGAAAGAATGAAGTTTCTCAAAGAAGAAAAGCAGAATGATGAGACAATTCTCTTGACAACTACAATTCAAATGTTCATATACACCTCATAGTCCTAGTTTTGTTTGAGGACCTGTGTATTAATTCCCATCTTTTTGAGAGCTGCTACAATATAATCTTGAAATTTAACTTTCTGTTCCTCAAATCTCTTATCTCCTTTTCCTTTTCTTGAAGTGCATGCCTTCTTAAGTCTCAGCCCTGGCTTACTTCCCCTTGCTTTGCTGTGGCTGGGCTGTTCGGCAGCACACGGGTGTTGGATGGGGTTCCTCAGCAGGGCCAGTGGCAGAGCTCCTGGCGGCAGCGATGGCACCGCCGCAGTGCATGTGGCCAGTGGGGCACAGTGTGTCAGCATGAGAAGGGCTTCTCAGACAGCAGTGCCACTTCTACACAGCAAAACACAAGAGCACTGCTAGAAATATATGATCACAGAACAGATTCAAAGGCCTCAGTCTGTATTTTCTGGTGCCCACTTTGATTTCTTCCTTTGCTACTCCTCTTTCTGGCCTATTTGTGACTCCTTCTTATCTTTGAAAAAATTGATCATATCAGTGCCCTGGAATGAGCTCAGAGAGCTGTCCTTGAGTAGGAATGACTGGCTCTGGACAGACTGAGCCAAAACCAGCAGCTTCCAGACTAACAACGAAGACTGGTCTGTGTATGCATTTACCTCTGTGAGGTGAGAGATACCTGCTGTCCTTGAGAAGGTGACAGAGCTGACACACTTGCTGACTGAAAGGAAGTCATTGTCAGAACTGTAATATTTTCTCTGTGTTCCCACAGCAGTCACAGCATGGCTGTGTGCTGTGTCTCTGCTCACAGGTGCTGATACTTGATGCACACTGACACGTGTGCTCACAACACGCCCCACAATGTGCCTGCAGGAGAGTCTCCAGCTCGTGGCCAGCACCTTTGCTTTGGGCTGTGCCAAGTTATCACAATCTGGTGCTGGGCAGTTTCAGCTGTCATTGATGAACATATTTTGGGGGTGTCTGCTTCAATGTGGATTCAGGATGAGCAAGTACTCAGCTTCATGTTCTGGCTTTGGAATTTTTACATTCTTGCGCTTTCTTGGCTTTTTTGAGTGGCTGATGACCTCAATAGAAAGCATACCTACAGATGAGCTCTGGCCTACAAATTACTTCTGTGAACTCATGTGAGCCAATAGGACTGTGCAACTTCTGTGAGCACAGAGTAACCAAAGGACCTTCTGAACAGATGTAAGCTTGTTTGCTACTGTCTGGCATGGTTTTCTACATTCTAACCATGACAGGAATGTGCAAGAGGTTTTCTTCTCACTTCTTCAAGATGGTGCTCAGACAGATGGTATGTCTTTTTCGCTTCATACTCAATTTATGCACAAGTAAAATGGAGTTAAAAGTAATGACTAGATCCATTTTCTTCCAAGCTTAACCTTGACCATAAATACTTGGAACTTTTACATGGAAAGGTTCTAAATCAGCAGGCTGTAAACTGTAAGAATCTGCTAGCTGTGTGTGCTGTTACATACTGCTGTGCATGTAATAAACTTCTGTCTTCATTCTGCCACTACTGACAGACTCATCATAGTGATCATCTAATTCACACCTTAGAAGCTGGATGAGAGACCATCACAGGAGACTTGGTGGGTGTAATGCAGAATCAGGATCCTAATTTTTTTCCACTATCTTACATGACTCTTATTTTGTAATATCAGCTGGATATTTTACAGCTCTGCTTATCACCTACACTTGAAAAATCTTTCCACTGAAAGTGCTTGATGGATTCAGGTGAATACAGTGCTGCACTTTTCTTGCATTCAGTACTCTGCTCAGGCACACACATTTACTGCAGATGTGGAAAGTGACAAAGATTCTGTCAGTGTATAATTCATAATAAGCTGTCAAGATGAAAAGGGCAGGAAAACAGGTTACGGCAGAAGAATGTACCTGTTCTTTCAGGTGGGGAGAAATATGCCCTAATTGTAGAATCATAGAATTGCAGAATGGTTTGAATTGGAAGGGACCTTAGAGATCATCCAGTTCCAAGCCCCCTGCCCATCCACGACATCCAGTTGCTCAGAGTGTCTCCACAACATTATGAGACTTCTTTTCTCAGACAGGGACTGGTAGTGTTTGTGTCTCCAGGGAAATTGTGTCAACACAAACAAGGGTGAGCGCTGAGTGCTGCTGCGTTGGTGGATGGAGCTGCTGTTCCTGTGTCAGTCATGGTGTGTGGCCCCTGGCAGGGTGGTACCACCATTCACAAATGGTGTTACTGAAAATTCCTGCCAAGGGAATTAGATGCAAGACATGGTGACCCAATAGGAAAGTCACTCTATTTACATTTTTACCATCTCAGATCTTTTTGAAAGGTTAGGGGAGCTTCTGTGACCCCACGATTACCACAGAGCCCACTGTGGTGGCCATAATCTCTCTTGGGCACTCCCTGGACTGTACTTACTAACAAATACTAAATCCATATTGACAGAATGTCAGTTTTATTTTTGTACCTCAAAACCATCAGGCTTTGGGCTTGTTATTTAATCCAAGTTTCCTATACTGTGAAGTGGAAAAAAACTTTTTGCTTTAATCTGTGGTTTTTCATTAAACACCTGACCCACTTTTGTCCTAACTGGAATGCTTCTGTGCTTAAAATTCCTTCCTAGTTTAGTTGTCTTGGATTCAAAGGATTTTACCAGTTGTCAAAACTGTCCCTTTTTTTGGCTTTTGTCCTGACCTCTGAATTGTTACTATTCTTAAAGAATTTCTTCTATTGTGTCATTTGAAAAACGGTAGAAAAATATGTACTCACTAAATATCCCAGCAATGCTGAGATGATCTAATTCTGACATGCTCTGAAAGGTGGGTTTTTTCCCTTGTTCATTCTTGTGAAAATTCTACTGTACAATATGCATATTTTAGGAGAGGAAAAAGAAAAGGTACTTCCAAAAAATGTGATGCATCTTAATTTTCATTTATCACATAGTTCAAAATATTATGCTTTCTATAGCATATTTTTCAATTCTTTGTGCACACACCAGCTCACATACAGTCACTAATTTGTAAAGCCTTGGTTAATATACTCTGAATTGATGTATTTCATTGAAAAAGTAGGGAAATAATGTTATTGTACATCAGTGGGGACATACTGTGGTTCTGTTAGAGGTCAGTGTTATACACCATAGGAGAATCTGGGTTGTCTTATGAGGGTGGAAGCTTGTTGCCTTATATGAACCAAAAAGCACAGGATGAAGAGGTAGCCCAGAAAAGAACACAGGAGGAGGGGCCTCAAGGATCCCACTTCAGTTGGTATCTTCCCGCATCAGAAAAAAGAAGAAAGGGAACCTCCAGGAGTGAAATAGTCTGAATAAAAAGCACTTCTACAGCACCTCAACAGGTTAAAGAAAGCCTTGTGAATAGACAGGTGAAGGTTCAGTGGACCAAAAAGAAGGTACAACCAGAGGGGTCCTTGGCATTCCTGTTTTTCCATGGCCAGTCCTCAAGGGTCTCCCCTTGTGGGACCAATGGTCATGCACAAGGCAGGTTGAGGCTTTCCTTTGGCAGAGAGGGACACATTGCAACTCAATGCTTATCCGGTCTGGGACAGCATGTGAGCTGGTCAACCAATCTAATATTACTTGAGAGTATATTAGGATGATAAAAGCATATCATTATACAGCACTGGAATGGAGGAGACCCAAATCTTCCAGCCATGTGAACAATTAGCTGCTTCCTTTACCACAGCCTAAGATGGTTTTCACCTTTGTAAGTAAAAATAGCTCCAATAATTGCTTTCTCTTGGTTTTCTCCAAAGAATAAGAATGTGTCACTTGCTTCCAGTTGACCTAAGTTTGTTTCCTAGCAGGACTATGTGCTAGCTTTTTTCTCCCTGTCAGGAGGAGCACTGGCTATTGCTGGCAATCTTCTCACCATCTTCTATCCCTTGCTTTCCTCAAGTTTTCTGTTGTTTATAAAACTTGAGGATCCTATGTTGAGACTCCCTGCAGACCAGAGGATTTGAAGAACAGTGAGGTTCTTCAAGTTTCTAACATTTGCTTTTCCTGCAAAGATGTTTGGGAAAAACCTGTGGTCAGTCCTGCTTGGAACAAGCCACCCAGGCCCTGCCACATGAATCCTGCATGGACAAACTGGAAATCAGCTGGCTGTACTGGAGCATTTATGCTCCCTTCCACCTTTTGAATGTTTCAGTAGCACTCTGCAGCTGTTTGCACTTTTGCTTCTTGATTTTAAAAGCAAATTCTTGAGCTCAACTGCTTAGAACTCCCAGCTGGGCTTTTTAAATACTAAAGGAAAAGGTTGAAAGGAGCAACCATTGATCCTGAGCAGAAAAGACAACTCCTGACACAGCATGCACATATTGCTGAGAAGAGAGAAAACAAATGTGATGGGACTTGTAGAAGAAACTTTAGTAAGACCAGTGTAAACATCAGAGACAAACTAAAAGGTGTGGCCTGATAATGATGTCCTGAAGGCCTTTCTTTTATGTTATGATTACTCCTGGCCTCACTCCTCTTTTGCCTTCATCCCTGTATCTTGATTCTCCCACATCTATTCAATGGGAAAGGAAACTGGTTCCAAAGTAAAGACCTGAGTAATGAGCTAACAGAGCTGGCAGAAGCACAGAGCCTGCTTTACTAGCTGTGAGATGACATCCCCCATGCCAGTAGGGACAGGCTTCCACTCTTCCATAGATATCCAACTGTGCTTGAAAGGAAATTGTTTGTTTGGACTTTGGTTTTACAGGCAGAGATAATGGGACTAGTCTTCAGATGTCCTACAGTTCTCCTCTTCACAGAGTTTGTTTTCTGCAGTCCTAGATCAGTTCCCTGGGTCTAAGTTCCATGGGACATTGGTGCTGACCCTGCAGAAGGTTTTGAAGATCCCTCTTGCACTGTATCTTCAGGTTTCTCATTTTGTTTTCAACAGGGAGGCCAGTTCTGCCTATGAATGGGCTTCAGAGCAGTATCAGTGAGAAAAACTTTTCTTCTTTGTCTCTGCTTGGATATTTGGCCCAGGGATAATAATGAAGTGATAATAATAATTTTATTATAATAATAATATTGCTGTGCATCTGGCCAAAGAGCAGGTTAACATGGCCACAGTGCATGCACACAGCTGCTGTTGTATGGGAAGAGCTTTTGCTTAATGTAGTGTTCAGGCTATACTAATCTGTACATTAGTTACCCTTGTGAAAAGAGTTCCAAACTGCTCAAAAATTGACATTGCAAGCTTCAGAAAACCTAAAGGGTAAGCTACTGTAGGCTTCAGCAAAAACTTTAAGAGTCCTTGGCTAAAAAAGCAGCATTTACTGTAGGTCATAAAAGTAAACACAAATGCAGCAAATCCAATTACTGTGGAATATCAAACATCTGAGTGCAAGATGAAGGAAGTTGTACATGAATGCCTGACAAGAAAACTATTGAACATAATAAATTATGCGCCTCTCCCAAAATAACTAGAGTTTTAAAAAGAATATAGAGCAGCAGTACTCAATCAAGAACAAATGTACAAGTCTGGTGCACATCAAACTTGGGACAACTTACTCACAAGGACTACTTTGAAAGTGAGAAAATAGCTTTGAACTGCACGCCGTGCCCTTGCACAAACACACATGCATGCAAATTAGAAAGCAACGTCTCAGTAAAAGTGAAGCAATGTGACAGCACCCTTTATATAAACCAGAACAAAGGCAGTGGAAATAGAAAAGAGAGCTGGGAGGAATAGCCAAGCACAGAGCCAGCCCCTGCCCCCCTGACAAATGCAAACTGCAGGCCACTGTTCTCTGGCTGCAAGCCTGTTGTGTGCCCAGTGTTCTTCTGGGGCACAGTGGCAGTCAGACTTCTCTTTTTGGTGCCTGATGAATCCTACAGTGACAGCCACAGAGGCAGGAGCAGGAAACCTCAGGGAAAGAGAAATGGTTGGGTTAAAAAAAATACCCCCCAACAGCTGTGAATTATCATTCTCTCTGGGAGTCTTTTTCCAGACGCTGCACCATGTACTGTTTGTTAATAAGCTAAATCAGGTTTGATTCCAGCAATGTATTATAGCAAACATAATAGTTATCTTCACTTTGTTTCTTTAGTTATGGAGAGTGGTGAGGTTTTCTTATTCAAGCCAAAGTGTTTAGATTTACCCCTAACTCAGAAGCTTTGCATCTCAGCTGTGTCATGGTTTAACCCCAGCCAGCAGCCAAGCCCGTACAGCCTCTCTCACTCCTCCACCAGGAGAATCAGGGAGAGAGGGTAAAAGCTGGAAAACTCCTGGGTTGAGACAAAGACAGTTTAAAAGGGAGACCAGAAGTTGTGCACACAAGCAAAGCAAAACTGTTGCCCGTCTTCTTTGCTGGTCTTAAACATACCAGGCTTTCCTTACTTCAAAGATAATATAAAGGCTTTTGTATGTTGGTGTTCATCATAAACATCACATGAAATAATGTTAAACTCCTGATACAATGCTGGAAGGAAAATTCAGTTTCAATTATTCCAAATTAATTCCCCAATTTCCTAACCAATAGTTTTCTACTGATTTCTTCAAAAGCAAGGTACATTTCAAAACATGCCTTAGCATACAACCAAAGGAGCTGTGCTTGGAAAGTGGGGGGGCTATTCATGGGATGGGAATAATTTCCAAGACTTGTGATTCTGTGTGAACAGAATCCCCAAACCTTTAGCTTGAGAAGGGATGTGAGGATTGAGAGCTGCTGAGGTGATGGGATCCAGTTTGTAGGGACAAGCCTAACACTGACCTATAAACTAAATACACATGAGATTAGGCTGGCATTCCATAGTAAGCTATCAGGCTTTCTCTCATTATCAAGTTCTAAATTAAAATGTTTGCTCTTCTAGTAATGTTAATATATAAAAAAGTGCCATTCAATATTTTTAATTTAAAAAAATAAGACACAGACAATATCATTCAGTTATTCTTTATCCCTAAGATAAGTCCAGATTTGGAGAAGTATATAGTGCCAGCATAGACCTGTATTTACAGGCACCCACTCAGCTGAAGCATACATTTTACTTTTTTTTCTTAGTGAAAGCCTGGCTTTCACCCAGATACATTCTGCTTAAGTGATCCTAGATAATGGGACTAAAGCATCTGTTGGTGTTAATTACAGTTTGCTGCAAGCTCTGGTGCCTGTCATCCCTTCTAATAATAAGTAAATTACTTACTAGCCCAAGAATTAATTCAAACAAAGAGGTAGTTCTTACAATAAAATTGATTCCAGCTACTCATCTGGTCAAGATCTGTAGTTCATGCAGTATTGTAACAAAATCTGGTCCTAAGTGAGGGAAAAAAGTCTAAAAACTTGGATTTTAGACTTGATATTTGTTTAATCAAGTAAAATTCATGTAGCATAAACATAAAAGCTGGGTTATGAAAGCATACAAGGGAATTCATCCATGTCAGTACTATGTGTTTTAATGAGATGGTAACTGAACCCTAAGTCATGTTGTCTTGGCAGGGTTCAATATCTGTGTATAGAGTACGCCAAGGATTTTGCAGTGCTCGCTATAAGCACCATGAATTAATTGGAAGGTTGCTCCTTAGCTGCATTTAATGCCAAACTTGAGCCATTTGGCTGAATTATTTTCTTTAGGTTTGTATGGTTTGGTTTTCTTTGGTGCTATAGCAGGTACTGTGGAAATTGCAATGCTGCCTGTCAGACCAATGGGGAATATATCAGCCACACACCTCTGTTATCACTGCCTTTAACATGGGGACAGGGAGGTTCATCCTAACATTTGAAAGAGAAATGGCCAAGCTCCAGTACCCAGCCTGGGGACAATACAGCACTGCAACTCCCCAGTTCTGCTTTCCACACCCAGGGAGTTGGGTAACAGTTTGACCCAAACCCAGAGACACTCCTTCAACATCTCAAAAGCAGGAAAAACTATAATTTGTAAATTTATGTACTTTTTTTAGATATAATTAACTAATAAATCATTTTCATAAATTACTGTTGCCCACTAGCTAAAGAAACAAGCCATTTCAGGCAACCTGAAATGCTGAAATATGCTACTTGTAGCACAGAAAACATACAGATGCCTCCTTTTGGTTTCAACTTTTCTAACAGTCTGATTTGTAAATAAGATTTGTATATTCACACAGTCCTAGTATTTTGACTGGCAGGAAATGCAGTCATCAAGCTGTGAATAGTTTCCCACGCTTTCATGCTTCATTTCCAGGAAAGAATCATGTGTGAGTGACTTGAGGGGAAGGAGCTGCTAAGGCATATAAATACCTCTGTTAGAACTCTGCAGCTTGGAAGTGATCCCATGTCTTGGTGCAGTTCTACTGTGAGTGCTTTCTGCAGGAAAAAAATCTAAACAGGACATGCACAAAGTTGTGTGAGTAGTAACAGAGCCTCCTGTGTGGAGTGAAGGTTGCACATGAGCAGAAGTATTGCTACGATAGGTAAGGCTTTATAAAGGGAAGACCCTGTAACATGGCTCCAGCCTGTTACTGAGGCTAAGGAGAAGGGAACTGTGGGAGAGTGACTCAGCTGGAATAGGGGTGGAGAGACGTGAGAGATGTGAGGGATGTGAGAGATGTACCGCATGTCCACATCATGTCCACATCATGTCCACATCATGGTGTATGGTGGTTGGTTGACTTGGGCTTGTGCCTTAAAACTATGTATACTGATAACCAGCTAACTGCTTTAAAAGGCCATGTTTTTGGCAATAAAGAGTACTCCTTTGCATCTGCCTAGGGTCCCTGTGTCACTCATTATCTTGGTAAGCGTGTGTGCTCCCCTAATGCCATTAAAATACTGATCTGGCTTCCCACCTGATGGTTTTGCAAGAGCTGTACAGGACTGTCTGTATCCGAAAGTGTGTGATTCCACACAGCTGGAGAGGTGCTGCTCTTTAATGGGAGCAGCTTTGGTTAGCTGTGGACTTAGTGTTGTAATAATGTCATTTTCAGCTCTCATAATGGGATATCTTCACCCCTGCACTGTCTGTATGTTTTCATAAAAATGTGTTTCAGGGGTTGAGTTGTGATCCAGAGGGAAGAATTCTGCTGCGGTTTAAAGTGTGGAATTGGTGTTGATCTTTCCAGTTTAAATATTTATGCAGCAGAATGGTCAAACACATTAATAAATTTGACACCTTTAAATAGCTAGTTTTAGCCAAAAATAAATTATTGAAGTGACATATACACAACACATTTCATTTGAGCTTATTTTAGAAGTTAAGGTAGTTCACAGAATAGTAATAGTTGAGTCTTGGCAGGTGCTAAGGAAACTGTGAGCTAAATTTGGGGAGCCTGAGAAATTAATTCCTAATCCAAGAGGCTAGAGGAATTTGGGGTCAAAATTCCTTTGTTTTGAAGTGAGAAGTGTGGGTTCTCCTTTCCCAGGAGAATGTGTCTCACCTCAAGAGGTACTCTGGTCCAGGTCTCTTTCAGCATTGTTGGTTGGGTTCAACATGTAAGAGAGACAATTGTAATATTCACAAGGCCAAAGAGCAAAAGAGATCTTTTGGCAAGAGAACTCTAAACTTGGGTTTAGAAACCTGAGGCACAGAAAAGCAGTTTAAACTTGGGTTTGCATATTCTTAAAGAACAACAGGATTCCTGATCCCCAAATGTTGAAGAGGAACTCCAGGAAAGGCTTCATGGTAGTCAATGCCTGCTAGAGGGAAGTGCCCATGTTACAGGATGGGCCACAGGGCTTCCCACCACCCTCCTGCTGCCTGCACAGAGTGCAGATCCTCCAGAGGGGCCTGTGCTGTGGAGAGCCTGGCCCATAGTCAGGGTGGGACTTCCTTTAAGTATCTGCTCACTAAATTTAAGCAGTGATTAATCCTGCTCCTTGCCATCACAAAACTGATATTCAAAAATGCTTTACATTGGGATTTTGCTGCCACTTGAGGTGTTTTACATGAAAGCCTGTGTTTTACATGAAAGCCTGTGATTACAGAACAATAATGGTTTGACACAGTGATAAAAGCCAGGAAATGCACCATCAGTGGTGGTGTTTCTCTTTCTCTTGCCTTCACTGTATGACAGTTCTTGTGTAGGCAGTAATTGAGTTTAAATGACAATAGCAGTTAACTTGCAGCCTTCTGCTTTGGTATACAAAGCTTTCCTTCAAGGAGAAATATCCCTTTAGAGTAAATATTTGTGTCTGAGTGGTATGTGTTATAAAATCGCACAGCTTGGAGAATCTGCTGTAAATGTCAACATCAATATACATGAGACTAGGATTTTTAATTTCCCTTGCAGGTTTTGCCATAAAATAACTATCCTGAATTCCTTCTCTCTTCTTCCCTAGTTTCATGCTTTCCCAGTTACCGTAATTGCTCAGAAAACTGAAGTTTAGATAATGTTCTTTACACAATTACTATCAATTGATTAAATAGGCTGTTTTGGCATTGAATTTTTACCCAAAAAAGCCATTGAGTTTTTGTCTATGGGTCATTACTGTTTGCAATTAGCTGGGTGGGAAAATAAATGGAAAATGCTGATTTATATTTCATGAATGACAGTTTCCTATTTCTGGTTGCTCCATATTTGTGGTTTAAAGCCTGGTTTATTAATTAATAAGTAGAATTTTTCTGTGTCTTTGATCATTGGTACAATCACAAGAATACTGAATATTTAAAAGGAGTTTCCAGTTAATCTCTAGCACATGTGCTGTATCACAAGATCACAAGTCAAAGTATCACCTTAAAAGAACTATGTTCAGTGAATAAATACAGAAGAGGCTCACTCTCCTGTTTGGAGTGAATGTACTGCTGGTGAAAGTGATAGGTTTAACATTGATTTGGACTGATCAACTGTCAGGACAGACTATGAAATGTCTCCTAAAATAGCTGCTGACAAAATTCAAACAAAATTATTTTAAAAAAGTATCCATCTTAACATCTAGACCTGAAAATGAATAACCTGGTTTTCCAAAGTCCTGGACTTTTCAGAAATTTTATGGATTTTGGTACATCTTAAATTCAAGTTATTAAAACAACTGGGTTTGACCTATTATGTGATTAGGGAATAAAATGTTCCCCTCAAAGCCAACAAACAAAACTGAAAAAGTCAACTCCAACTTTAAACACCAGACAGTGCCAGCTCCTTTTAGGATTTTGGTGGTTTCTGAGAATCTGCTTAATGAAAACTGCTCATGTAGGCTTTGGTTTCCCAGCCTGTCAGCATTTTGTCCCAGTTCATGCATAGCAGGTGAATTTAAAGAGAAAACTGTGTTTGGGATAGGGGACAGCATCTCCTTCCTCATGTAACGTTTTTCTGTTCTGTGTGTGCCGCAGGAAATCTTGGATTCAGATTGGATTCACAGTCCTTTCCCAGGACTGTGGCGCGAACCCGGCCCAGCCGAGCCCGGCCCGAGGGGCAGCAGCGCTGTCGGGGGGAATCGCGGGGGGGATCGGGCTGGGCTTGGCAGCTGGGCTTGGCAGGGCTGGCCTGGGCTGGACAGGGCGGGGCTGGGCTGGGCTGAGCAGGGCAGCCGGCAGCTCCTGCAGGGAGCTGGGCGGGGCCGGAAACATCCGCGGGGCAGGAATAGGACCCCCGGGGCAGGGACAGGACCCCCGGGGCAGGGACAGCTCCTGCACCGAGCGCTCCCTCACCAGCCTCACAGCGCCGCTCATCTCCAGCTTCAGCTGCCGCCAGCAGAGCCGTGCGGAGATGGAGAGCAGTTCGCCAATGGGCAATAACTCAGTGAGAAATCATTCCCATACCTCAGCCTATCTGTTCAGAGTTTAGTTGCATCTGGTTCCATTAAACCTGGTAGATATGTTCCAGGTTAATGAACACCAGAGTTGCAGCCTGTCTCGGTGTGTGTTCTGGGAGTATCCCTTTGCTGAATGCTAGTAAACATTTGCTAATATACTGTTAGTCTTATTTTTGGGATTCATTCACTATGCAGCATTTCTGCTTGGAAAAAAATGCATTTGTATGAAGCATGGCTCCTTGTGAGGAGAGGCACTTGCTGCTGGGCGAGCACCTCAGCTGAGAGCTGGTGCATGAGGGGGGCTGAATACCATGTCAGAACCCTTGAATAGTGTGGAGGAGCATTCAGGTGCAATAGAGCCGTTTCAGGTATGTTTGTCTTGTTTATTCTCAAGGAAGATAATTTATTTAGTAGTCTATTTCTCCAGATATCTTCAGGCTAAAGATCTAATGTGTGGCTTTCAAAACCTTTTTGTTTTTGAAGTATATTTAGTGCTTCTAAAACAGTTTTTTTGTAAATTGCTTTTTCTTTATTGCTTCTTTAGTTGTAAATAGAGCTTCTAACTGTTTTAGTCTAGCTATATTTTGAGTTGCTTGCCAGGGAGTATGTGTAGCTTCACAGGTGTATCAGCCTTGCAGAGAGCAGGAGTGCTCTGGAGCTGAACTAAATGCACTGCTTGGTTTTGACTTCAGGCAAAATTCTGGTGGACAGTAGGCATTACTTCAGACTAAATATTAGCAGCCTGCTCTGAGTGCACTATAGGTGGTCAGCTTGTTCTGTTCCCAAAGAATATAGCAGGAGATAAAGGCAGGGAAGCAAAGCAATATGAACTGAGTCATAAACTTAGCTGCATAGTTGTCTCTTGTGAAAGTAAACAATAATTTGTTTAGGGAAAAATTGTGTGGTAAAAATGTTTTCTTTAATATTTTCTTAAGCCTTAGAATTCTTTGTTTTTGTAAAATTAGCTACATGTTATACAAGACTGAGGATTTGGAGGAGAATAGAACAAGTCCTTGTCCGTGCTCTGTTTCTGTCTCTGCTCAAAATCCTTCATGTTCCTTCTTTTCTAGATTCTCCAAACTTGGTCTTTATTATATTCCCTATTAGGTTAAACCACAGCTGGCATGGTATTGCAGTTGAAATACAGAAGAGAGCCTTCACTGACGATTTTCAAACTGATCTGATTCATTTGGATTAAAATAACAGTGAAGGTGGAATGACTTGGATTTTTACTTTTTCTTTGTTTTCCAGCTTAAATGGCTGCTGCTTACAAATCAGGGAAATCCCTCTGGCAACATGCTGAAACAGTTAAAAGCAAATTGAATGCATTTTGTTCAGCCCAATAGTCTGGAGGTTTAGAAGATAAGAAGTACTTCTCAGCGTGAATGAACTGTGAAATGTATTAGAGAATGAAGGTTTTGAGGAGAAGTTACATAGAAAATCCGCCCAAACTTCCACTTTAAAATAAAGCACAATGTTTATTCCTGCAGAGGAGACTTATTTTTTGAATTTCAAATGGTTTTACTGAACATATCTTTTAAAGATATTTTAATGACCGTTGACATCTAAACTCTCCCTTCCAGCTGTGTAGGGGAAAATAATCTATTCTTGAGTTTTCCTCACTGCAGATGTAATAACTCTTGAATATTCTTGGCCAAATGCCCTTCCAGAGTGATACAAGGTTTTCCCTCCTAGATAATTGGTCTGAGCTGAGGAAGGCTTTCCTGCAGTTGGCATTGCAAATGCTGCAGTAGAGTCATCACCAAGCAAACTTATTTTGTGGTTCCTTGGAGGGTGACAAGTGCTCCTTATTGTCGTTATAGAGACAAATAGAACATTTTTCTAGCCAAGGTGCACATGACACAGAAACTGCAGGTAGAGGGGCTACTGCCTATGTGTGTTTGCATGAGTCTGAAAAGCATTTGTTCTAAGAAGTGTGTGAAATAAGTTTTATCAGGAAATGAATTGAAATTCTGGTACATTATATTTGAACATAACCAAAAATGGTTCTCTTGAAGCACTGAGAAAGACTGATAAAGTTCAAGTGACCATCATGAATGAAAGTCACAGAATGTAAGTTGTCAAGTCTAATATCTTTCACAAGCCTGGTGTCATTTAAGTATAATAGAAAACTAAATAATTCAGCTTTCACAAACATACAGTAGAACTCCTCTGTGTGTACTGTGGTCCATATGTGTTGTCAGAAACATAAACTATAACAAAAAGGAAATAGACCCCAAGACAAGTGATGCAATGGGAAGCATTATTCACCTCTTACAAGGGTTATTAAACATTTTATATCAATTAATGAGTTTTTTCACTTTTATGCTTCTAGTTCTCTCTCCTGTCCCACTGAGGGAGAGCAAGGGAGCAGTTTCATGGGGCTGAGCTGCTCACTGCAGTTAAGCCACGACAGCAAGTAACTGCCAGCTTGATCAATTCCAAATTTAGCACTTTTACTTCTGAAATGTGGAGCATTACGAAAGTAACATTACGCCTCAGAGCACACTTAGTATGCAGGAAAGTAACACCTATAATTTTCTAGTGTGGCTTGTAGTTGAGCTGGGAAATGCACTGCATGCATCAGTGCTCATTACATATTGCCCAGGATGGGGGCACAAAACCCATGCTTGTGGTCTTCACTGGGCAGAAATACTTCCCTCTGCAACACCAATTTCTTGATCACTGTTTGTACACTGCTGTTCCTGAGGGCTGTGTTGAATGTGTGAGCACAGGGCCTAGTTTGCTGCTGCTGGCTGTTTCCTGATGGTCATGCCATGGGAACTGCTGGTTTCTGTTCCTGCAGCAATTAACCAAAAGACTCTGTGATGCAGCAATGTAGTATCAGAAAAGCTGTGAAGGAAAACACAGTTTTCAATGAAGGAAGAGGGGGGAAGAAAAATGCCCAAATCCCATCAATGCTCTGTGCAGAGTGAGGGGGATTGATTTCAGTGACCTGACAGCTGTCTTAAAATCTGTCCTGTATTTGCTTTAATGATTCGGTAAATTTTTTTTAATGTAATAGCTTCATCTGAATTAAAGTATCAATACCTCTTCTACATATAATGTACCATATTGCTTCGTGATGGCAGGTATAGAAATCTCCCAGGGGAAATGTAAGAGCAGGGATAATACAAGCAGCAGCCCTGGCTGGAGACACAACACAGATGTGCTCTTTGTGCCTGCTCTGAGGATAAATGAAAGACTTTTAATCTCTAGAGCTTTTACTTCTGTTTTTTTCTTAGCAGTTCCCTCAAAAGATGCAGCTTTCTTTGTTTAATGTACATTTTATATAAACTTGATTAAAAGGAAAATCAAAGCTTCTTCTGCTCTAGCAGTGGATGGAAACATCCCAAAAATCCCAATTAATCTGTTGTCAGAAGTAGCAAACAACCTGATTTCCCATTTCAGTGCCGTCAAATAATTCAGCATTCAAATTAATCATAGACCTCAGGAAAATTGATAACACAATTATGCGTGAAATAAAGCATGACTTCTGTTCAAATAAGCCTGCTCATTTCTAGTATATTCTGATTCAGCAGATCCTTAATATGCACTTAACCTGCCTGGGAAGGTTGATCACAGCAATGCATTGATGGCAAAAGTGCATATGAAGTGTGAGGTGCATATGAAGTCTGAAGTGTGTCTTCAGACCAATGTTCTTGCTTTGTTTTTTCTTTATGATACAGATAACAACTGCGGAAGGATTGCGTAGGTAATTAAGAATTGAAGCATCTAAAAATAAAGTAAGTTCAGGTCTTCTGGTCCAAGATGTGCATTAACAGCTGAGATCTGCAGAGAGAAACTGCAAGTTCTTGTTCCATCAGTTTGAAGCTGTAGCTACGGAATTTTACCCATAAAAACTCAAGTGTAGATCAGCTTGATGAGATAAAGGGTCAGAAAAGGAATCACTCGAACTGTGGCTCCAGTGTTTCATTATAGCTGCTGGGACCATATAGTTAGTACTTAGTAGGTGAAAGTTTTTTATTTTACTCATGTCTTCACACCTACTGGCAATTATAACGTCACATTTGGGGTTTTGTTCCTTTCTTGTGGCTAACTGAAGTCCATTCCCATTTAGTGAAGGTTTTAGCAATATTTCTGTACAGTGTGAAGATCAGTTCAAGAGTAATGAAGTTTTTTGCGGGAATAAGTGATTGTCAGGATTGATGTTTGAGCTGCTTGAGGACAAAAGTGACTTGTCTGATGTTGTTTGCAAGGTGAGTAGGCATACTGGGAACAAAACCTGCATCAAATATCTACATATCTGGATCTGTCTTTCTTTTCTCATTTTGTCTCTCATTTATTTTTCCTTCAGCAAAATCCAAACTAGACCTTTTCAATCTGATCCTTTTAGGCAATCCAATTACTGCTACAGCTTGCGGGGCACTATTATTGTGTTGACTTTTAATCATGCTACTGTGAGAGTGTTTTTCCTGGGCCCAAAGTGTTACAGAAGAATTAACTTGAACATGCTGAGGCAGAAGACTTTTCTTAAAAAAGAAAAAACTCTTCAAAATATTGTGTATCTACTAGCTGCTTATAAGATGTGGTAAGAAAAAAAAAAGATAAGTGAGCTATCCAGACTGGACAGGTGAGCTCTTAATGTTGACTTAATGTTACTTGAGCTCTTAATGTTACTTGTAGCAGTCCTCCTTGAGGGGAACAGATTGTCTTGTGTAAGAAAGTGCAAGCCAACTAATAAAATTAGCTGAAGGACTCCAAAATGGAGCCTCCTTTGTAAAAGGAATGACCACAGCTTTCAGGGATCTCTGAAGATTTGTGTAATTCCTTCTTATGGCTGTGTCTTAGTTATGAAATGCTTTCTTTTAATTAAACCATAATTTGTCTGGTAAGTACCACTTTTGCTTGGTTTTTAATTAGGGGAAAAAACTGTGCTGTGCATTGCTGAGCATTCAAAGGATACCAAGTATAGAATAAGGAACTGTACTAACTGTGTCAAACCTTGTGAATGTTGCCTTATTAGCCCCTTCCCCAGACCTCATTTCTACACTTGGGTTTTGCCCATGCTGTAGTTGTCATGGCTGTAATATCTATTAACACTGCTGGGATGAAATAAGTAGTAAAATTTTCATCTAAAGTCCCCCTATAAAATAGGAGTTAGGAGAAATAGAATGGATTGGAGAGGCAGGAGGATGGGAGAAAGGTCTGGAAAAGTTCTTTCTTCAAGAGTGACCTTGCTTTGCAGAACACAGCAGAGCCTGATGAATTCAAGGGCTGTCCTGGCTGTGCTGCCTCTTCTGTCACTGTGACTGAGTGTCCTGAGCCTGGGGAGGGAGGAGCTGCCTTGCAGAATGGAGATTTTCCCTTTTGAACATTTTAAGTGTATATATTGTCTCACAATAATTCCTTTTTGTAAGATAGTAGAAGTTAGTCCCTTTTTAAGGGGTAAAGAATAGGATATATTGAATCACCAGACACTTGGAACAGACTTTCTCAGACTGATGGGCTCATCAGGCAGAATCAGGGGCTACCAGGAGCTGAGCTTGTCTCCTCAGTCTCTCAAGTGAAGCAAAAGGATACAAAGCCACTTTTGTTCTTACAAAACATCCAAACCACCTGGATTTAGCCACAAATTTTAGCTTTTCTTGAGTCTCCAAATGGACCTGTGTGAGCTATGACTCATTGGGGGCAGGGAAGATGGGGCAGCAAAAACCACTTGTATACGATACTTAGGGATCTAAATGTGAGGCGGGGAGAAGTGAGAAAATCTTGGTGCTTTGGCAAAACTTGTTCTTGTAAAGTACTAATTTCTGCTGTCCTTTTCAGTGAAGGAGTCTCTTCCCAGCCCCAAAACCCTGCTCTGCATTTTTGTTGTAAATAAGGAAAAATTGGTGAAGGGTTTTTTAGTTAGCTGAATGAGCACCATGCCAATTTGCAGAAAACTGTTGTCATTACATGATTATATAAACTGTGTAGCTTTTCTGCTATTTTTTTGTTTCATTCCCTTACTACACTGAATTACTACAGTGACACTTAATCTGGTCTAAGGCAAGGCCTTTTTATTTAATATTATTACAAGTCTATAAACCAAAGTATATGTAGATAAATACAATATAAAATAGTGAAGAAGTTCTTTGAGGGATAAAGACATCAAGCTGTTTGACTCCAATTTGTTTAGAATGATTTCTATACCATTTCCCATACCACTACATCAAACTATCTTATGAAGTAGAAGGCAGAACCACTTGATTTCAAGAAAACCTCCATGATCTTTCCAGAGTGTTTATCAGACTAAATAACAAATGTCATTGTCGCAAGAGACATCGAACAGAGACACACAGGCTCCTTTTACAAAGTTCTGTGGGTTCTTTTTTATTGTGGGATGACCTCCTCTTTTATACAGAAAGTCAGAGGCCAATTTGATTGGTAACACTAAAGGTAAACCTTTCTACCAATTGGTCATCCCAGAGGGACATCAGAAGAAGGTCCCTCCTATAAGAAAGAATGTAAACATTCTTATATTTACAAAACATTGTTCTTCTGTTTACCAGAAGAAAGCCTGGGAAAGAACCCTTTTTAATATCAACACAACCAGGCTTGAAACTCAGGACTACATTCACCCTTTTTTTCTTTAAAAAAAGTGAAAAAAAAAGAAACAAGAATGTTCNCCCTTTTTTTCTTTAAAAAAAGTGAAAAAAAAAGAAACAAGAATGTTCCAGGGACTAATAGA